>OZ022593.1:3430654-3648154 GCA_963669155.1 Arbacia lixula
ATGTTTCTTACAGAGAAAGTAACATGCACACAGTAGGTACTGTTGCTTTGATATCCATACATCAATGTACAGTGCACGTGTAGACAGAAATGAAACCTCACAGGAGTCTATACTTTCTTCTTTATGCCTTGGTCATGTGATGACGTTAACCCAAACCTTGGAGGTGGGTGTTATGTCTCATGATGACTCATTTTGACTTCTGTCACAGAGTGGCGAGCTGAGAGTCAATCAAGCATTCAGTCTAAGAAACACATCACTTTCACAATACACAGCAGACCCACTAAGCTGCCAATGGGAACGATAGGCATACAGCAAGTGATACCCTACAAATCTTTGTACACTCATTCTGAGGGCCATTCACTTTGACAATTCATACAACGAAATAAAGTTGTACAGTTATTATTTTTGTGAATAGGAAAGTCCACTTATTAACTGAAAATCATCATAATCTGTAATCTAAGCAGTAATCAGGGTAGAAATTAGACTGAATAATATTGCATGTAT
Source organism: Arbacia lixula (assembly GCA_963669155.1). Lineage (NCBI taxonomy): Eukaryota > Metazoa > Echinodermata > Echinoidea > Arbacioida > Arbaciidae > Arbacia > Arbacia lixula. The sequence goes on from OZ022593.1 coordinate 3,431,159, forward strand.
ATGTTCAATTATTGTAACTTGCCATTAATGGTAACTACCATTGCAGCTTACCTGCTGTTGCTATGGCAGTCACCATCAATGGTAAGTTACAATAGTTGAAAACATATATCCAAAATGGCCCTGATGTCATGAAATAGACACCCTGTCTGCATGTTAATACCTTAAATCCTATTGAAAAAAATGGAAACATTTCAGACGGGTTCTTTTTGGCATTATGGGGGTATTTAGCCCTGAATCCCAGAGTAATATATTCATCAACAATAATGAATGTACATACGGGACACAGTAAACATTTCTTTTCTTCCAATCTCAAAAGAAATCAATTTGGTGTATATACTGTAATCCTTTTAACACCAATGTTATTGTCCCATTGTAGTCTGTATTGCTTTTAAGAATACCAGCAATTCACATTCATGAACAGAATTATAAACAGATTAACGGATTTCCACAAAATGTACCAAAACAATGACACAGCTTTCTAACACAATTTGGAGAGTACACTGACATAACAAGCAAATTATACAGGCAGAAGATAATATTGATTTGTGTTTATATTGTGTTCTCCTAATTAGTTCATTGTATTAAAAGTGTACAATGTATAATATATCCCTTCTTATCTCATAAAATCAGAAGAATCATCTGATAGAAGAATTTTTGTTTAGAATATATCTTTCACTCCTATTCTTCTATCAAACTATGCTCCAGACCCCTCCCCCAGCCCTATGTGCCATATTCGCATTTTCGCACAAGTATTACACACATATCCTGAAAGAAGAATGTTATCTGATGCAGAACAAGTTCAGACAAGTGTCCTTCTAGTTCCTAAAGTGCCCTACAGAAATACACACACTCCAGAAGCAAAATAGGTGAAGATGTTTCTTCTAGAGAAAGCTAGAAAGGTGTAAGATAAATGTTTCCTTTCTGTCCCCCATTTATTTTCTCTAACAATTGGAGAACCCTATGTAGTTAGCACTGTGGTAGATAAGTGCTAAATGTAGACGGACAATGCACCCAATTGTACATTGTACCTCCCTCAAGATGCAAAGTGTTCCCTTTCTCCTAGAGACAGAGTTCATAATGAAGTTTTTGTATGAAAGGGGAGAAGTGGAGAGAAGTATATTTGCACAAGCCCCATTTACACTGAAACTTTAATTAAAGAAGACCAACTCCAGCAATAGAGCTTCTAGGAAGATACATTATATTTTCAATGCAGAGTTGTCATGGTAATATCGTCGGCCTTATGCCAAAAGGGCCTTAACCTGATTTTGGGGGGTATTGAGTTATTCACATCACCTTGTAGGTCTCAAGATTCTCTTTAAGATGATGTGCTTCACTTGTTGAAATTCGATTTATTTATCAAGATAATTATGAATTCCAAAAGGCCCTAATGCGTAAACTCTCTTTTTCGTTACGCCAGAAGGGCCTTAACATACGCGGCGTTATGCCAAAAGGGCCCTAACCCGTCGTTATCGCAGTTAGCGCCCTTCTGGCACAAGGATATTGTTTTGTTTCGCGGCACATTTGACTGGCCAGAAAGCCCCAAACATTGATAAAACTGATGTAACGTCCATCAATGTCTTCAAAAATCACCACATGTAAGTAGTTTTTCTATATGAGTATTTTTATCAATATAATGCACTTGTTGGTGAAGTAAATGTTCATAAATCATACATTAGGACACCTCTTTCGTCGTTAATTTTATTACAGTCCGATACATTGACATATGCGTATTTCAGGTGTCACTCGCAATTCACGCGTACAAAGTTACATACCTAACTTAAATCTCATTCAGAATTCATGAGTTTAATTCATGATATTGTTTGTTCTGATTATTTTTTTTATTGTATTGTGTATACTTGTGTTTTGAATAGTGTTTCGATTGATATGAATTGGGCCTAGACTAGTTCCTGCCACTGGAAAAGTCTAGAGTCTAGTGTCTACTCTAGTCTAAAATAAAGCATAGCGAGAGTTAAATAGAGGTTTGATGACAGGACTAGATGACGCATGCCTATCATTTTAGACTTCAGCAAGTTTTGGATTATCAATCCAAAACTACTCTGAAGTTTGATGGTACTAAGCCCTACTACTACAATGTGTAGTTTGATCTAAAGTTCATAGGATGTAATTGTAAGTTTAGTCTGACCTGCTCTATACAATATCTTCCTTCTTTTGCATTTCATGTCTTTTTATTTTGTTTCATGATAAAACAGTTAGGAAATAGAAAATGAATAATCTGTCATAAAAAATATTGTATGTTTATTTACCTTTTAAATTCTAAATACAACAAAAAGATAACAATATCAAGATAAAATTATAATATTCTGTGTTTTTTGTTCGTATTCAAGGGAAATGGATCCTGACACAGATCTCTTTGTCAAGTGGACTAGTGCTAGGACTACAAGACATCGGATGTCGCATCTTCTTCGTCCACAAGATCATCCATGGCATCAACATATTCAACAAAGACTTGCATGTTCTTCACATCTGCTCCTTCTCAGACAACTCGTGGTCACCTCTTCAAACTGAATGTGAGGAGAAGCAGGAAGCAGGTGGAATGTTAGACAGAATTAGCCAGAGTAGTAGATTACTGGAACTCATACCCAACAAAAATAGTTGCAGCACCAACAATAGACAACTTCAAGACTAAGTTTTTGGTCTGCACTACAGTATGTCCACCCGTAGGACTAGCCTTTCCACCCAGTTAGCACAACACACTGGCACTAAGTAAAAAGAACAGCTAGAGACAGAACCTGAAGTTAGCAACCAGCAGAAGATATTCCTGGAAACCAGACTGCTGAAAAGGCTTTATTTTTCTAGTAGATCCGGTAATAAAGATATTCCATTGGCGCTCCTGAAGAGGGCTGATATAACATTGGTGATGATTACACCACTTTTCATTATAAAAAAAAAAAAGACTTACGAAATTGTATTAACAAAATTAGTATTTTCAATGTCATTAGTGGAATAATTGAAAAACAACACGGTAATTGATATTAAGCTTCCTTTTTCCTCTTCTAGAATTAGGTATCATTATCAGGAGGGGGGGGGGGGGTGGTGTGTTTGGTTGTCAACCTGCTAAGGCAGTTTTGCTTCCTTTAAGATCCTTTATGCCTGAGTGCTGGCTAAGTAATGGAATGTCTTTTTTTGTAATGACAGTCATCCGTTTCCACAAATATTTCAAGTCTGATATTAACAGTTTATTTTGTCAGATTGCAAGGCTACCATGGGTGTGTCTTTAGTAAACATCCTGATGATCTTATGTACTTCTTTTACTGGGAACTGATGAGAACTCTTAATGAAACAATGATACAAAACTAAACATTAGTGTACTCAGTGCTTGTCCTTGCTATGGTTTGAACATGTTAAGAAAGACATGTCCTAGAATCATGTTAGAATGATTCTTTTTGTGCATGTAGTGGTTTCAAGATCTATCATGGCCTTAAATTTGATATCTAGCCTGTAATGTGTTAATTACGTAAACAGACTACACAAGGACACTTCCCTATAAATAATTAGATGGACGAAAATGATAATTCTGGCAAGGATAACGCATTAACAATATGTTGTAGATAACATCTCTTATTGTATATGCTTTGTAATAGATATATTGATGTTAATGATATGTAGTTTCATTCTTTTTACATTTTTTTTAATGAAAGCTTCATTGACTGTTAAAGTCGTGAATGGAATAAAATTATTTTCTTCTTTCAAAACAAAGAGAAGAAACCTTCCAACCAAGTGAAACATATTATATGTACTTAAAATCACATAATTAGGCATACTACAAAATGCATTATAAATCATGTTTTCTTCTTTAAAGAGTTTTCAATTTCTGCCCATTAGACACTGAAACATTATGATCCTTAAAACATATTCATGACATCCCAAGTTTGCAGGACTTTCTGTGAAGATAGTTACAGAAACAGTCACAGATGTTCATTTGTTAAGATAAAACTCACTTTTAACATTATGTATGAGAGCTGAGAGAAAGAGAGAGGCATTGGGTTAGAAATGCTTAATCATTTTATATTTATCATTATTCAATATAAACTGAGGCTCCTTAATTGTAAGGATGGAAAGCGTATTTCATGTCACTGCAAGAGATATTCCAAATCGTATATATGTGCATTTTCCCCATTTTCTCATCAAGCCAAAGTATCATTACAGCATAAATTGTAAATTTGTTTAATGTGATTAATCTTGTTATTTGTGATTTCATTCATTGTCATCTGTTCTAATTTGATTTAAATCTAGACAAAAAACAAAAAAAAAGAAGATTACCTTAGCTCGATCTTTGGGCTTTATTATTTTATCCTTGACCATTTCATTCCATGACCACATTGAGCTTTGTAATTATTCATTCAAAGAAGTGCATTGGGAAAGGAACAAGATGTATTATCATCATATTTACATTTTGAGGTTTTTCATTTGTATTATTCTTTAGAAACATAAGACTAAAAAGAGATCTGGTTTATTGCAGATGAATACCTGAAATGAGAAGTACATGTATTTTCACATAAATTACCTCTGAGAAATGTGTTCATGAAGTAATCATCTTGCTCTAGTTCTCGACATTTCATCATTTCACAAAATATCAATTGCTGTCAATTTCTGATTCTTATGAGCCATTTTTCTACAGCCATGATTTATTATTACATAGTATTACAGTGCACATTCATGTTAATCAGTGAAAATGGTCGATTAATCATGTTGTGAGTTGTTGAATCTTTCAATGAAAAAAAATACTAGAATTTCATTGTATGCCCCCCAACAATTCGTTTTTTGTCTTTCTTTCTCTCCTCTGTTCTTCCTTTCTTTCACCTTGTTTGTTCTGTCTCAATCAAGTGTACGCTAATACGGGAGATTTATTTGATTTCTGTTTTCACTGCTATTTTGTTTTTACTATCATCAACTTAAAGAAACTATTAAAGGATTGTAAAGTGAATATTTGGAAGTGAGAACTGTTTTGTAGTATATCATGTCATGGTGATGAAAATATTTTGTCTATTTCGCCCGAAGATCTTGCAATTAATTGAAGATACTTGACATGATATGTTTATCGAGCTATTAATGAAGGTTAATAATAAAGTGAAAGATTTATGAAAAATGACATGTGTATCAAATGAATTGTTAGAGTAATTCTTAATTTTACATGTATGTACGTTACAATTCTGATAAAATAATATTTGTATAGAATCATTAAGCTCTAACATGTCTAATATGATTTAAAATGAAATATTGAAAACAAAATTCCTCATTCTGATATACGGGTATGAAAAGTGATGCTCGATTTTAATGTATGGATTAATGAAATGCTAACGAATTGGTCGCTATTGAAATTCATTTAATAAACTTTTAAAATATATATATTTGTTTTCATGTAATGTATATTGTGTCTCATATAGCTACATTGAATAAGATACAGTAGTGAACAGAATGTGATACATGTATTTGCTTTTGTAAACTGCTTGCACTGTGAGATGCGAAGGGAAACAAGTACAAATTATGACTATTTAATGAACTTCATTTTTCATGAAGAAAGAAGATACATGTACTTAGAAACACTAATACATGTAATGATAATTTTAAAAAATAGTATCAATATCATGATGCTACTTGATGATCTTCATCATCATTATCCTTATTGTATTACACTAAAATCACAAGATTTTCTTTGAAGAGCAATACAGAGATCGAATAAGTATTTAATAAATAATACAAATACTTGTGAAATACAAAAGAGATGTGAATCGTGATGCAAAGACAAAGAGTTTATGTTGAGAAAGTGAATAAAGAACGGGAGAAGATATATGTAGAGTCATTGCAAGAGTGTAAGTGAAGAAATGAATGAAATAGAGTGGTAAATTGGCATGACAACCGCCCCCCCCCCTCCTCAAAATCTTTATCAAGAAAATGTCCCCCTCCATGATACAATATTTAAAAGTGTAGTTTTCACTGTTGCATTACAATGGGCCTTCGTGCATAATAAATTTATCGCCTGCAGTTCAAGTTTCTGTATGCCAAATGGCCCCTATCGTGCGCATCACATTGTTACGGCCCTTTTGGCAGAGATACGCGCAAATAAGCCTTATGCCAGAAGGGCGATATCGCGCGCGGGCCTGCGTTACGGCCCTTCTGGCACAAATGCGCTACATTCAAGCCACATGCCAGAACGCCCCTAACATGTTTTTTGCACATAGCATAAAAACCTCTGAATATTTTACAACAAATTTAGAGTATATCATGTAAAACTTGATAACTTAACACATTCATCGAAATTGACTTCAAAAACAAATACACGACCACACAATTTAAATTTTCAGAGAGGCCAAAACTTTAAACGCGATTATCTCGGAATGGCCAAAAACAGTTAAGGCCCTTCTGGCATAAGGCCGACGATATGCAGACGATACCCAAGTTTATTCCATTCTCTTAACATCTTCATCAGATTCCATACTGCCCCATTTTTGTGGTGTCTATTACCTGTGCAAAAACATGGATTTCAAGAGGTTTATATCTCATGAAGCCTAGCCATTACATACTGCTGATGCATATTTGATGTAAGCATAAGGAAATCAATCCACATGATGCTCATTAAATATATGTAAATGAGGAGTATAGAGGTGCTATTTGGCCTAAATCCGCAGCCAAGGCCATTCGCAGTTACTTAATAATGACACCAGTCCTCTTCAAGTTGGTTCCTTTTACCCCTGCAAGCCCTCTCAGGGTGAATAGACAAACCCACTGCAGTGACAAGAGCTAATCAAACAACTCTCTGGTCTACATGGAGAGCTTTGTGTCCAAAAGCTGCAAAATCCACTTTGCCGACTTCAGACAAAAACACATTTCTCAGGTTGAATTTGTGCAGGTGGCTATTGGGAGACTGAAATAAAATGGTATAGTATTTAAACCTGCCCACTCAAATGTTAGTGTAAAGGTATTGTATCCTTTCCCATATAAGACCAACTTATTCTTGACAGTGCAAGAGCCACAAAAACACCACACAAGATCTGGATTGTGACATATGAAAACTTCACCCATTCTTTACTGAGCCTACATATATGCGGACTGACTTTTCTCCACTCAGACACTGAGCAGCGTGTCTCCCGCATAATCTGCTGTCCAGACAATAGAAGACAGGCTGTGAATAAACTTCAAATTCCTTATAGGACACAAAATTAAGCCACATCCCTTTGGTTACTGCAGTTTTATGGCAATTTTTGACATCCTAATTGGACCTGGGTTCATGACGCTTGGAAATCTAACCGTGAGCAATGGATTAAAATCAGACATGGAATTCAAATACATTGCAATGCATGAAAAACCTACTTCATGTTCTTAATACCAGTTGTATGCCTCACAGGGTCAGCTTTTTTTAAACAATCCAAGGTGAAAGTTGAAGTTAATAAAATCACATCTTTTCATAAAGCTGACAAGAAATATATATATGTACAGCAGTAATCTGAGTGAGTTGCCTAAATTGAAATGTTTAACATGGCATTGTCAGTACAAGGTAGGTAAGTGAATATATCTTCAACCAGACAGATACACTGTTGAAATACAAATAATACACAAATAAACTATCAAAACTAACTTTTAGGTTCTAACATTCTGTGGAAAGTTGTAAATTCTTCACCATCATATTTCAGTACCTAAAGATCTAAAGCCTAATTTGAGTAATTGGATTGAAAATGAATGCCCACCCAATGGAACATGTCAACATCGCGTGTCTGCTTTTGCTAGGGTTGTGGGGAGAGTCCAGCTTGTCCAACATACCGCAATATTACAGCTTTTTTGTGTGTATACATGGTGCTTTTACAAGCTCCCTGGAAACAATGTTAGTGATGTGATCAGAATTATAGTTGTATTGTCATGTATTATTGTATATGAATGGGCTATTTAGGCTTCACACTCTCACTCTCTCTCTCTCTCTCTCTCTCTCTCTCTCTCTCTCTCTCTCTCTCTCTCTCTCTCATGAAAGCAATTTTCATTCAAAATGTCCATTGATTTTTGTGGTGCATTAAATGCACCATTTCTACATGTTTAATGTTGGGAAGAAAAACAACTCTCCACAATAAACACAACTAGCCTAGATCTGCTTGAGTATAAATTCACTACACATTGTATACCCCCCCCCCCCCCAAAAAAAAAAAAAAAAAAAAAAAAATTGAGTGTGAAATGGGGAAAACATGTAGTAACATGAAATAACATCAATATCTTATTGACATAGTGTCAAGAAGTATAAAGAGAAATGTACACACTGAGCATAGAACTGCAGCCTCTGGGCATCAGGTTTCAAATATGACGACAAATCCATGATTCGAATACAACTTTGTTGTGATTTCCCTCGGAAAGAGAGAGGAAAGAAGAGAGGAAAATTAGACTCCAAAGGGAAAATGTCCCATCTCATGCTGTGTGGGTATGTCTCCTCCTGACCTTCCACACTCTGCTGCTGTCCCTACGGTAAGATCGGATTGATTCTTTCCCTGCTATACACCTGTGCTGCAATGCCCCACCCCCATTCATATACTCAATATCATAAACCCCGTTCATATACACCATCTATACGCAAAATTCACCTATAAGTGGTAATACAATTGCTAATGGGTGGAATGCAATCTGAATATACTACTTGTTGCTAGTCAGACAAACCTCAAACAAGCTTTGGGATTACTACTTGTATTGCATTGTTTGAAAGGGGTGCAACAACATTTGCACACCTAACAAAAATGGTATACTTCATTGTGATGATCTACAGGACCAAACAAACGTTTGTCCCCTTACACCCCCCCCCCCCCTACACACACACACACACAAGCCTCATCACAAAGTATTGTCACTGATATACATTTACTTTGCTTCCTCGTGTGTGATTGTTTCCTTTGTTATCCTCATCATCTCTCTCTCTTTCATTCTTTTTCTTCTTCCTTTCTCTCCATATATATATATATATATATATATCACACACACACACACACACACACACACACACACACACACACACACACACACCTGCATGCTTGTGCTGTAAGCAGCTTATAGGTGTGCTTTTCCATGAAGACAAATATAGAAAGGTTCTGAAGACGATCCACTTTTCTCTTAATCATCCTATAAAAGACAGTTTTGTTTTCCTCCATGTTTGCTCAAAGAAACACCTCAACGCAAGGGAGTGACCAGAATACCCCTTTTCACAATCATTTACAAAAGCGAGAGTGTGGAAACCGTTCATTGTTTCTTTCAGTGGGAAACTGTACAAATGAAGGAGAGGGGGCAAAGAAAGAATGTCCACTAGAAATAACAATTAGTGGTTTTATGTGAGTCAGTGGTAGTAGTCATGGCAATAGCTATGCGGCACTAGTGGTGGCTATGAAACCAGTATTAGTAGTAGTGGTAGGAGCAGTAGTAGCAGTAGAAATAGTAGTTGTAGTAGTAGTAGTAGTAGTAGTAGTAGTAGTAGTAGTAGTAGTAGTAGTAGTAGTAGTAGTAGTAGTAGTAGTAGTAGTGTTGATAGTAGTAGTAGCAGTACAGGCAACATGATAGCTTGAGAAGAGCACGATAAACACATAAAAAACAGTCTTGAAATGCTTAGAAAGAATAAGAGTATCACTTCCCTGTTTTCTGTTCACTTTCCTCTGAAGGTAACTTAGTTAAGGACCAGGAAATAAAGACATTTGGTTCGTAAACCTGTGCGGAACTACTAAGACCTACGGTACGGAGCAGGTTTAGAGATGTGACCAGCTTCTTAGGGGGTTCTTTAATCCTGAGACATAACAACAAACTTAGAAAGTCTCTTCCTTGTACATTCATTGTCTGTGGAATTTTTATACTGCTTATCTGCCTTGCCTAGGCCGGCCGCAGTGGATTCTGAGACACTGTCTTCAGGGTCTTTGCATAGTTTCTGCTGAGCTTCTCTTTGTGTGTAAGACCATACATACAGAGTAATAGGAGCAGTATGTGTATTAAGAAATAGGTTGTACAATGCAGTAATACCATTAAGATTAGTAACATTAATTGAAGTAGTAGTAGTAGTAGTGGTAGTAGTAGTAGTAGTAGTAGTAGTAGTAATAACTATAATAATGGTAGTAGTAAAAGTGGTAGTAGTAGCAGCAGTAGTAGTAGCAGAAGTCATAGCAGTAGGAGTAACAGTAGATGAAGAAGTAGCAGTAGTAGCAGTAGTAGCAGAAGTCATACATAGTAGCAGTAGTAATAGAGGACGTAGTAGTAGTAGTATTAGTAGTAGTAGTAGTAGTAGCATAGTAGTAGTAGTAGTAGTAGAAGTATAGTAGTAGTAGTAGCAGTAGTAGTAGTAGTAGTAGTAGTAGTAGTAGTAGTAGTAGTAGAAGTAGTAGTAGTAGAAGTAGTAGTAGTAGTAGTAGTAGTAGTAGTAGTAGTAGTAGTAGTAGTAGTAGTAGTAGTAGTAGTATCAGCAGTAGTAGTAGTATAAGGAGTAGTAGTAATAATAGAAGTAGTAGTAGTAGTAGTAGTAGTAGTAGTAGTAGTAGTAGTAGTAGTAGTAGTAGTAGTAGTAGTAGTAGTAGTAGTATAGTAGCAGAAGTAGTAGTTGTTGTTGTTGTTGCAGTAGTAGTGGTACTGTGATAGTTGTGGTAGGAGTAGGAGTAGCAGTAGTAGAAGTAATAGAGTAGTAGTAGCTGTAGTAGAAGTAATAGAGTAGTAGAAGTGGTATTTAGCAGTATTTCTATATTAGAAGTACTATTAGTATTATGAAGAAAGCCAGTAGTGAAAGTATTAATATGAGTAGCAGAAGTAGTAAAATTAATGGTGGACCTTATAAACAGCAATACTTAGTATCATCAACAACATTCTTTTTCTTTTGAGGAGAACTTGCAGTAGAAGTTAGCAGACCAAGCGATTTATGTCTGTATACTAATCATAAACAGATCAAAACTTAAGCAATTAACAAACATATAATCAATCAAGAAAGCTGTACTGATATTCTTCTGACTTCAGATGATTTGATGTTTGTACAGCAAACTTAACAACAAGAACCACTATGTCACTGTCCTTATACAAGCTGAATGTGGCACAAGGAGCATTCCAGAGCATTGCTATTGTGAGAGCCTCATGAAAACAAACATGACACAACTTACCATCGCGGAAAGTGTTCATCAAACTAACGTTCGTCATAGAGGTCCTTGTCCAAACAATCCAATACACAGCTTGCAGTGTGATGTTATAATCCTTAATACAGAATATCCACTAAAACACATCTCCTTCTACTCTTCCTTCTACCAGTCCCCAAACAGTCTCCTTCCAAGGAGTGCTCTAAAAACAGCTGAACATCCCTGTTGTCATAAGTCCCTGTCAGTGGTAAATGGTATCTTATTCCTCAATCACAGAGGAAAACGTGCTAGGAGTCGCTTGCTTGAGAGGTGATGCAGAGCAACCTACTTTTCTCTGAAGCTGAACACATGCTGTGAATAGGCCATAAAACTGTTGTCGTTCTGCCTCGTTTTGACTATAGTGATGAGAAACACGATTCCCTCCCCTCTGGTAAAGTCAAATCGTTGAGTCAACTCCTGTACGTTGCACAAGAAAAACGCTGCGCCGTGGAGCTCTATGAATGCAGCTCAACAGGTTGCTTGTGTGTTGAAATGCCAGTAGCATTATCTGGTTGTGTTTGTGTGTAGACTAACTGCTCAACTACATTTGATGGGAAACACAGTCAACATCCTCCACTACTCTGATTCCCCTTCCACTGTCCAAGTAAGAGAAGCTGAATATGTAAACTTTCTGCGGCAGTGCTTCTACACTGATGACACCCTAGGCATTCTTCTCCCCCCTCTCTCTCTCTCTGTCTTACGCTCCTCACACGGACAATGCAAACACAGAATGCTGGCGTTCTGCAAAAAGATGCGAATGCAAGAGGAAGAAAATGCAACTCCACACAAGAATCAATCAACAATCACAGTTACGTTTTGGTTCTTCCCCCTCTTAACGCTTTCTTAGCCATGCATTATTTCCCAGAGGTTTTTTTTTTCTTTCTCTCTCTCTCTCTCTCTCTCTCTCTCTCTCTCTCTCTCTCTCTCTCTCTCCCTCCCTCTCTCCCTCTACCTGTCTTTCTGCCTTTGCCTCTTGTTCGGTTTCTTTTCTTGTTCAGAGCTTTAAGCTCTCAGCTAAGTCTGTGCCAACACAAAAAGCTTACACAATGAAGCTCTGTGTAGAGGAGTGTGGATTCTTTCACCACAGAAAGCTGGGAGGGTAGATGCATGAATGGTCAGAAAGAGAGCGGACTTTTCTTCTCTGGGAAAATCTCCCTCTTCCTCTCACTCTCTCTCTCACAATATTTCTGCTTCCAAGCTCCTTGTCTCCCTCTTGTACATATTTGCTGGCCCATCAATGGAGTGAGATCTAGATGCAAGATGGAACTTTTATATATAGGCCTAGGCCATTGCCCTATCCCCCTATCTATTCCATTGGTCAAAATCTATGTGTGCATGTGCATGTGTGTGTATGTGTGTGTGTGTGTGTGTATGTGTGCGTATTTCTGTGTGTCGGGGAGGGGCGATCAAAGAGGAGGGCAAATATAGGGTAATTCTCATTTTTTAATTTTTGCTATCTGACCATGCAATGCTCAAGGTATGCTATAACATTATCAAATGTGTCTATCCAGACATTTAGAGTGAAGATTAAGAGAGAAGTTAAGGAGAAAAAAGTGGAAGGGTGTGAGTGACGCAGGCATGGTTAGGAATCTCAGAAGATACTAATGCATAGAGGAAATGAGAGTATATAAGCAAAAAGAATTGAAAAAGAGGGGATAGAGAGTTTAGTTTTATATATAAAAGAAAAGAAACAGGGTACACAAGAAGGAAGGAAATTTAAAGTAATGACTTGTAAATATTTAAACTCACTTGGCTGTAATGACACAAGGAAAGGGGATTACTAGTATTTTTAAGAACAGTGAATGTCCTTAGTCACATTTTTCTAATAAATTATTTCTCTGTCAGAACAAATGTTGATCTGTGGCATTAATGTCTACTAGTTGAAAGTTGTGTTGATGGTACATAGATGCGTACTGATGTACTGATGCAGAGAGAGAGAACAAAAGATTTGTCGAAAAAAGTGTGAGGGGACATGATAAAGGTGTCACAAAGTCCAACAGATTCATTTCCTTCTTGTTAATCTCACATGTCCCCATCTACCCCCCTAATCCCCCTATCAATTGGTGGGCAGCTACCTTCTCACTACCACTGATGAGTCATGCTCTCCCCATCTATGCTACCCCCCCCCCCCCCACCACACCCACCCCACTCCATCCTAACCCTTCTCTCGCACCACCTCACCCATAAAACCGATTGCATGGTGATGCCAGTGAAAACCTTCACCTCTCCTCTCCCCTCGCCTCACTCATCCTCATTAATATTGAGCTTATAACTCTGGGTACCCTGATCCTTAAATATCGCAGTCAGAAGAAAACAGAAGAATAACATTGTTTTATAAAGGGATAGTTCACCCTTGAAGATAAGTTGGTTTCAATGAATGCAGAAATACAAAAAAAAACATTAGTGAAGGTTGGACAAAGATTTGTCAAAAGATAAAAAAGTTATGATCTTTTTAAATGTTGTAACGTCATGTGCGAGGTGCTCTCCCACAGGTTGTGTACAAAATATTTTTTCCATAGAGGTATGTGTAAAAAAACATATTTCTAATGATGTATCAAATGCACAGGTAAAAGGATGCATATTTTTTTGAGAAAATGCACTTTTTTGAAAAAAAATATACACAACATATGTGTTTATACCAATATCAATCAGCGAGACACAGCATATCAATACAACAATTTTCATTTGATATACTTTGGAAGATTAACTACTAATACAACAGAAATATAAAGTAAGTAAAATTGATGTGTTGCTTTAAACATTGCCTTATATGTTGCCCACAAGTAACGTTCACTCAAAGAAGTTGCCATATTCACATCAATGCCTGTCTGATAGATTATTTATAACAATTTAATCTGTTATTACATAATGTGAGATGTAACAAAGCTGTTCTAACAAAGAATCCCTCTATATGCAGACCACAATTGTGTTCCCTTCCCATTCCATTGTGAAGTTTAGCAAATTCTACGTCATTGCTCCATTTTCAACACAAAGGGCTACATATTAATCTACACTGGCAGCGCTCTATCTCAACCACAGGATAGAAGTACAAAGGAATAAACCATAACACATGACTCACTTGAAAACAGAAGATTTGTTTCTTTTATTCCCATCTAGGCAACTTTAAATCCTATCCTTATAATGGTAGGCAATGCTTGATTGACAATAGCTGTGCTTTAATTGTTTTTATTTATATCAGTTTCTATGGTGATGTATGGGATACTGTTGTTTTGTTTGGGAATTATTTGATGTTCTGTCTCAGAGTTGTCAAAATGTTCCTCTTCATGTTCATGATGCTATATGCATGTACTTCAAAGATAAATACATACTGTCTATTAACACCAAAACTTTCTTTTATTATAATAATAATGTATTGAAAGCTTATCTGAGCACTTTATGGACACTGTTCCCTTAGAAGTGGCATGCACATTCTATACATTTCAAATGACACACAAAGACAAATTTTTGCTGGACATGGATGATGGAGGACATGATATCTCTCTCTTTCGTTCTCTCTCTCTCTCTCTCTCTCTCTCTCTCTCTACATAAAAGTTGAACTAATCCTTGAAGATTTACATAAACAATGTTCCTGGAAACAGCATTGACATCCCTAGGTTAATGGTTCAGGGCCATGAAGCTGTCATTTTCCCAGAAATGACCCTGACACCTCAAAAATCAAAAGTAGAATTCAAATACACTAAAGATCAAATCAATGACCATACCAAAGTTAAAAAGCCATGAGACTGCATGTACGTCATAACACAACACCCACTCAGCCCGGGCTCCTTCTCCATGAGATCGGCTCAAGAAATGTTTCCCCTTCGATCAGGATCGCACAACAAGGAATCAGTACAGTATATCTATTCACAGAAAGATCGAGAAGAAATGCTTGCAGCACTTATGCGGATTCTACGCAAGCTCGTCATTCATTCCGCCTCTAAGGATGCTTTCAATCTGTAGGTAACAAGCTATAGGCTTATAGCTTCAGGTCTGCAAACGACAACAGTGCTGGTCCAGTGGAGTTTGTCTTTTCTGTGTGTATTTGATAGAATGGTTTGTGTCAGTAAAAGATAAAGAGGGATGAAATTTTGCAGAAGTAACAAGAAGAAACCTTCTATTTGTGTATTTAATCAGCAGGACTCATTTGTGTCTAAGAAAGATTGGATTCATAGAGAAGAGGGGGTGGGGGAGTGAAATTCTGAACAAATGAAAGAGTGAAACCAGTTGAGTATAGGTGCATACTCAGGAGAATTATGTTGACACACAATGACAAATTCAATCTACATTTGAAGAGAAGGGATAATCAAAAGCTATACAACCTATGATGTTTAGCTTTATCATGATAAAATTCCGGAACTGATAAACCAACAATTCAGTCTTGAGTGTGCCCCTTCTCTCTTCCTTCTGCTATCTCCAAATTAATTTTGTCCATGGTATTACTGGAGACAACCTCGAAAGGATTTTTTTTCCTTTTTAGAGAGAGGGCACTACAAATTCTACAAGATAGGAGATTGGAAATGGGAAAGCGTCAAATACAAAATAAAGGACTAGCGCGGAACAAAATGATAAATCCCTCTCTCATAAAAGTTCCTGAACATGCAAAACATTTTGTACACACATTGTACATACATAAGCTGTAAGCTCTCAGCTTGTTGTCATACCTCTGTATGTTCCACTAGGTACAAGTAAATGTATATCTTAATACTTCGTATGCATCTTTAATAGCTTCTTATTTGTAAAATTCATACTTTATATGTCCCTGTTTGTATCACATTGTCTATTACTATAATAATAATAATAAACCATGTTTATATAGCGCATAACACATATACATAAGAAAGTCTCTATGCGCTTCAAGGAGCAAAGAAAAAGAGAAATGAGGTTACTGAGTTCCTTAAATCATTTTGCCATTTGAAATAAGTGTGTTTTAAGAGCAGACTTAAACCTATCTAGGGTGTTAATATTCCTAAGACTGTCAGGGAGGCTATTCCATAAAACTGGAGCAGCATGGGCAAATGAGCGTTCACCATATGTTCGTGTAATTATAGGAGGAACAATAAACAAATTCTTTTTACATGATCGAAGATTTCGTGTTGGTTTGTATACAGTGAGTAAGTCATTTAGATAAGCAGGAGCTAATCCATGAAAACATTCATAGGCTAATAACAATATCTTGAACTTAATGCGAGACTGGACTGGTAACCAATGTAAATTACGTAAGACAGGGGATATTGAAGCATGTTTCCTCGTACGTGTAACAAGTCGCGCTGCTGAATTTTGTATAGTTTGTAGTCTTTGAATTTGGCGAAGTGGTAATTGAAAAAGGAGACTATTGCAGAAGTCAAAATGACACATAACAAATGCGTGAACCAAACGTTCAGTTGTACTTCTATCAATAAAATCACAGATTTTACCAATTTTGTAGAGTGCAAACGAAGCTGAACGGCATTTTTGTGTGATGAAATTGTCAAATGTAAGCTTATTGTCGAAAATTACCCCAAGATTTCTACATGTTTTGGTAGCTTTAATTTGCTTTCCGGCTAGATCCAAGTGAATTACTGGAGTCGCATTTCTGAAACGGGATGAAACATGAAGGAACTCTGTCTTACTGCAATTTAACTTGAGACAGTTTTGGTGAGACCATTCTTTGATTGCTTGAACACAGTTTGCTATCTGAGAAGAAACATTTTCAAGCCGTGACTGTTTGAATGTAATATACAACTGAGTGTCATCAGCATAAAACATCTTGAAAATGTTATGTCTTTCAATCAAAGATTCTAGAGGAGAGGTGTATAATGTAAACAGGACTGGACCCAATACAGATCCTTGCGGTACTCCTTTGGTGAGTACATGTCCTGAAGACCGATCATTTCCAATGACTACATTATGAGTACGTCCTGATAAGTATGACTGCATCCAATTAAGTGCTTCACCACATATTCCAAATCTTAGTGATAAGCGTTTAAGCAATATATCGTGATCAATGGTATCAAAAGCTGAGGAAAAATCAAGCAAGATAAGCATAACCTCCTCGCCCCTATCAAGTGACAACAGAATGTCATTTGTAACTCTCAAGAGAGCAGTCTCAACACTATGAAATGACCTGTATCCTGACTGAAACTTTGCATGTAGATCAGATTTACCTAGATATTCTTGTAGCTGATGTGCTGCCATCTTCTCTAGAATCTTAGCAAAGAATTTAAGGTTTGCTATTGGGCGGTAATTCTTCAGATTGTCACTATCACAAGACGAGCCTTTCAGTTTTGGAATGATATTGGCACATTTGAACTTATCAGGAAATCTACCATTTCTAAAAGAATCATTTATAATGTTCGTCATAATGGGTACCAACTCAGGAAGAAACTTTTTCATAAATGAGGTGGGAATAGGATCAAGATCACAGGTTGTTGAGGAAGACTCCTTGATTACATTAAAAACTTCATTTATAGAAACAGGATTAAATCTTTCAAATGAGAAGCCCGTTTGATCTTCAACAAGAACATTGTGAGTTAATGATGACCGTAGCTCCTGGGTGATAACTTCTACTTTCTCTGCAAAATAATTCTGGAAACGTTGTGGAAGGGACAGTTCAGAGTCATTATTTGTTGGCAGTGTACTAGAAGAGCATGGTCGTAGAAGCTGGTCGACTTTCCTGAACAATTCGCGGGAACTACATTCTTTCAGTTGGTCCTTGTGATAACGTTTCCTTGCAAACGTGAGTTGGTTATTATAATCATGACAGGCTCTTTTGAAATTCTGACGGTCGATTTCCAGCCCATGATTGGAGAAAGCCCTACGTTCAAGAGCTCGAAGTTCTTGCTTGCTACGGCGAAGTTCATCAGAAAACCAAGGAGAGTCTGGACGACATCTTACTGTCCGCGTTACTTCTGGAGCATGTTGGTCAAGAAGCGCAGATAAAACAGACTCATACTGATCAATATGAGCATTTATATCATCACATGGCAACAAAAACAATTCAGATCGTGTAATGTCTTGTCGAAACTCTTCAACGTCAATCGCATGTATTTTCCTTGTTTTAATCTGTAACTTCATTGGCTCAGGTTTAGTGATGTTCAAGGAGCATTTAATAGCTACATGATCGGATGGAAGGTAACTGGTTGAGCTGACGTCACTGACAAAGCTATCAGTTCCACGTGTTAAAATAAGGTCGAGAGTATGTCCGTCCTTATGTGTAGGAAAACATATATGCTGTTGAAGGTTAAGTGCAGTTATCAAGTTCAAGAAACGAGTCGAGTTTACATCATTACTTATGTTGACATGGAAGTTAAAATCCCCTACTATCATCAACCGATGTGAAGTCAATACCAACTGCTCTAAGAGGGTTGAAAATTCTCGAAAGAATGTCTGCTCTGTTGCTTCTCCTGTAGCTGTTCGCTGTGGCCTGTAGATTACAATCAGACGAATAGGAGCATGTCGATGGGATGTCAAATGTAGATCCATATGTTCAAAGGAAATAAATTCTGAATGAGAGTTGTATGATTTTACTTGGAATGTCTTATTTATACATATGCCGACACCACCTCCCACGCGTCCCAGACGCGGCTTGTGATGCCAATCATAGTTCTTGAGGACCAATGATAGTTGGGCCATAGTGACGTTGTCGCGTTCATCGCCAGTAAACCAAGTCTCTGTTACAGCAGCAATGTCGATATGGTCACTGATGATGAGGTCACACAGCATGTGAGTCTTATTTTTCAAGGACCTGGCATTCCATAGAGCAAATCTAGTACAGTCCTTGTCAAGTATAGCAGAGGAAGACCGCAGGAATGAATAAATAAATACATAAATAAATAAACCCCAGATGTGATTAAGTCATATATTTGACGTTGATTGACATAAAGTCTTCAGACATGGTGGATCTCATCATTCAAAACTGCATTGTTCAAGTTCAAGTTTTGATTGACCGCTTTTTTTGTGCATGACTCGTTCCTTTTCAAACATCAAAGAAGGACATTTCTTGATTCTCCTTTATAATGGCCTTAGTATAAATTTTACAACAATATATCACCAGGTATTCTATCAATTTGCAGTCAAATGGTACAAACATATCTTTCTTCTTTCTTTTGGCACACAAGGGGTGTCTTTATTAGACCGATGTGGGTAAAATAGCGTGCTTGTTCTGACTGGGTTAGCTAGCCAGATCACGAAATAGCTAGCTATTCGTGTCTTCATTAGCCAGATCAGGTAAAATAGCTTGCTAATTGGTCAAGAAAATTCCCCAAGAAATCTTGGGCTAGATGGAGCTAGCTCGGAGCGTCTTCATTAGCCTGAAAATTTCTTGATCCCGGCATGCATCAGCGCCCACGAGGCATTGTTTACGTAATAGGTTTTTATACATGCGTGAATGCGAGCTCACAACCGAAGCCATGCGGTCATGGCCTATTTCCATCGCACACAGCTGGTATGTGCGAAACTCGGGATAATTTATGCATCTCGAGTTTCGAGTTTACGTATCCCGAGTTTTGAGCTACTGAAGATGCGATTGCAACTTCAGGCTAGTTCCCCGGATCAGCAAACGAGCTCGCTATTTCGTCTGATCGGGCTAATGAAGACCCACCTACAATGGAGTCCTGTCTCTTCATTCTAACCACAATTCAGAACAGTTCTATGCATGTTTGCATTGACAAGTAGCTACTGGTTATGCAAGAAACTCTTTGCATTACAATAGTATCACAAGTGTATTCGTCACTGGCATTCCCACCCAGTAGAGTACATGTTATTTGGATGAGGAGGGGATAATAAGGGGTGGGGATAGTCATGATATTGTCCCATCCATTTGTAAAACAGACTAGCATTCCTAACCATATAAATACCACTAGACCTGACTGCATAGTCATTATGGATGCAGATTTTATGCGCAGGTTTCAGACGAGTGTTGCTTTTGGAGACTGGAAAAGTTGTTTGCTGCTTATATAGGCTGGGCTGAGTGATATCATGTCCTCGGTCATGACCTTAATGCGATGAAAACAAAGGCCAGCGAGGAAAACTATGTGTGGGACCAGTCATTAGCACTACACACAAGTAAAATAATGAAAGAAACTGCAAAGATAATGACAAAAAGATTTGCAAAATTCTTTATCACGAACAGACAGGGTTCAACACATTAAACATCTTTCAATTCACAAAGAAATGAACTTTGGTATAGTTCTCATATTGTATTTTACATTTGTTTCCACAAACAATATTCAGTTATTATTAGGAACCAATTTAAAATAAAATAGCACATGCCATATTCATCAAACACACAATCTTATTTATCTGTGTATTCAACACTGTTGCATTTAGGCACCAGTTTTACACACAAATCTCATACATCAACATTTTGGCACACCAAATACATGTTTATTTCAATACCCAGATTTCATGTGTTCTGGTATGGTTATGCTCCTTAACTTGTTTTAACCAAATCCACTCAATCACTAAAACCTGCTAATAACCAATCAGATTATAACACATTCACACATTATACAATGACGAGCTTGATCATTGCAACTTTTCATGTATATCACAAAATCTAAACTCAAAAGTTATGCCCAAGTTTGGAAATTTCAAGAAAGACAGATTTATACTATCTGAAGAATTTACAGTGACTTTATTCAACAAACTTTGTATTTTCTCTCTTTCTTTCTTGTTTCATCCTTTTCAGCCAGCAGCATCCCACTTACATCACACCCACATGTTAAAATCCCATCCTATTCTTCTTCTCCAGTCACCCAACTACTACATCATCCCTTCCCCTATTGCTGGGTCACTACCAAGTCAATCTTCAAGACGATGATGGGTTTGGGCTGAAGAACTACAGAAGCATTCTGGACTCTTTAAAAGAGGTACACTCTTGGTAATTAGTCTGGGCTGAGCACTCAATACAATTGCTGACCTTCTTAAAATACTGATAAGCGATGCAAGAACCTGACAAATAAGTCATATTTTTAAAATGTATGTTGTTTGATCTACTGTATGTATGTCAACTAATCCTGAACTTCAGGAAAAAACATAGATAGGTCACTGACCTTTGCTTCTCCCTCTGCACTTGTATACTAATGTGTAGATTTAATAATATTATGTTATCAATTTTACCAGGGCTGACTTGTTGTTTGAGGAATTTTTAATTAATGTCCTTTTTCAGCGATATTATATTGTTTATATATCAAAATAAAGGAAGCAAATCAATGGAATGAATCCTGATGGTAGGTCAGGCTGCAGTGTAAGATGACTGGAAAGAGATAATCTGGCTCCCAGATTGTTGGGCATCAATAAAGAGGTCTGATAGCAGTAGACTAATCAATCTCCATTTCTTCTCCCAGACTGAGAAAAGAACAGAAAGATCCAATGACTAGTCTATGAGTACTAGACTCTATTTTCCATATTGGTTGAGAAATATCCAACAGCTTGAAAATAGAGTGTGTGCCTGAAGAATCTGACTACACCTCCAAACATAAAAAGTCTTGATGACAGACTAGCCATGGATAGTTAAACCCTAGTCAGTCTGAAACAAGTCTGAACTATGGAGACTATCATACTTCCCATACATGTGTACAAGTCTCTGGTTCAATTGGAACACCACTAGCAATCATGCTCTAGTCTGACCATACTAGACACACTTCTGTTTTGGCAAAGTGTCCTAATCGAGTCTGAACACACAGACTAGAATGCCTGCATAAATACAAATTCCAGATAAATGAGAGAAACCTCATCAAACAACTTTCAAGGAGCAGAGGGATGACAAAAGGTTGAATGAAAACGTTGACAAAGGGGGATTACCAACAACCCCAAACTGCCTGATTGGAATAAAACAAGGGGGTTTCTACAGGTCAACCACCCATGTTGACATTTCTTCTTGACTTTCTCTTTCAGATAGTCCACCTTCTGATGGACTTATAGGGCCTCTGTGCACACTGAATGTCAGCAGTGCACCTATGATCTCATACTCATAGATTCACAACCTTCACGCAGTCATAGCTCCGGATGTAAACAGAAAATAATGACAGTGTCATTGCTCCGGATGTAAACAGAAAATAATGACAATTTTCAATGTTCTTCTATACTTTTATGAGCTTTCTGTAAGGTTTCACATTCTCTAAGAACGCGATAGTGTAATACTAATCAATACTATTTAGAAAATAGTAAAACTTTAGGATAGGATATGATGTGATGTTTTTATTGATATTAACACATAAATCGAACTGATGAATATTAGTAAAATAACAATATCAAAACAAGCAAATACATCTTAATATAGATATACTTAAACAACCATTTAAAGGACTAAAATATCTGAAGTGCTAGTCAAATATGGCCCTCATAGTAAACAATTTTGCAAGATACAATTTTCAACAGATATGATGATCAGATTGTTTATGACAAAAATAACTTAATATTGAATACTAGTACTTTCTTATTTGATATATGGATGTTTACATACTATCACACCAATGATATATGTATATCCATATATATAATCACATATATATAACTAAAGCAAATTAAAAAAACAAACAAATAACAATATACAATATAGACAAGATGGTATATGAGCCTACAATTGTTCATAATTCTTTGAAAACACAGGAAGGTATTTCCAAAAGATGAACAGAGGCTCTTTAGCATTTTGACATGTACACTAGATTCTAGTAAGCAACATAAAAATAACTCATGTTCATTTCTTTGACACAACCTTTACACAGTTAAACCTGCTTTAAGCAACTACCTGTATAGGAAGACTCCATGTCTGTATCATACATATACATCTTTTTTTTTCCCTGAAACAAATGTTTCATATTAAAGTCTGTATCAGATGAACCTTTACATAAAGACCACATGTTGTGACTTGCTTGATACTCCTCTACTGGTTTCACAGCCTGATTTCTCTCAAACTGTTACATCTGGTTTTCTGCTTTCATTCCAGTTATTTCCAGGGTTTAATTTTCTTGTTTTTAATGCCAATGAATCAATTCATTATTCTAATCATGACAAGGACCATGTTGCTATCCATTATCAAGACTGAAACTTACAAGAAAAACATCCTATGAAACTCTAATTACTAAGTTGGTTGCCATGGAAATTGCAATCATTTGTAAGTTACAACATTTGTACAGATGTATGACAAAATGGCCAAGACATTTCAACTCTTTTGCTATAGAAAATAAAAACATTCACTCCTTCTCCACTCACTCAGTCTCAATTCTGAAACTTATCTTGCGATTACTTGTGAATTAAAGATCAATGAACGAACCAAACAAAGCTCTTTGTTGTGGTTTAAGAATCAATGACATGAAACCCAAAGTGGTGTTTATCAACTTGCAAGCTTTGGTAGGGTATCAAAATCACTTGACAGAATGAGCTGTTACTCATAAAAACCCTGAAGAAAAGAATCCACTTGAAAATGGTTCCAGGTAGCTGCCTCTGAGTAAGAAATAGGTTGCTGCAATGAAAAGGTGGTTCTTTTATGATAAACTGCATTCATCTATTGTGAAGGGGTACAAACTGCTGTTTAGTATTAAACTATTCTTAAGATGCTATCTCAGGTTATTTTATGGATCCGGTGTTAGGGGTGGCAATGACTGTGAGAAAAAAAACCCTTTCACACGCATTGCAAACATTGTATCATAAGTACTTGATCACACATGTTCGTATGAATGGTATGAATTTACACTGATTATTCTCTGTGGCTGTGATTTCCAAACTTTAAACCTTTTCTGCACTGGACAATGTTCTATTCTATGAGATTTGGGAGTGTGAACAGAGAATTTAAAGATTCTACAAATATTCAAAATGACATACACACTCTTTGTTTTCTGCATTCAATTCATTGATCTTATGGTATGAATATATGACCTTTTTATGACCTTGTCAATTTTTTGTCAAATGAAAACATTTGTAAAAACATTAACTTCTTGAATACGGGTACTAGTAATATCAGAATAGAAAGCTTGATCATGTAATGGATATATCATATTACCAGCTTAACTCATTATGCTCCAAGGTATTATTGCATTAGTGCATAAATGTTATAGAACAAGGTTTCGTCTCCAAAGAAAGGGTTCACATTTTCAATGTAACATATTAGTCAAAGGGTAAATCAAATCAATTTCAAAAGGCCTCACACCTTATCAATTGGTTGTGTAATTTGTGGAAGAAACAGCCATGTCTATTATATAGTCAAAAGATGAAAATGATTGGGGGCACATTTGGATACAATGCTATTGTCGCGTCTAAAAGAGGCTGCAAGAAACGAAAGCTTGCGGAAAATAAATATGTCATGTAGTTTCGTTCATTTTTTCTGGATATCGGCCTATACACATGGGTGCTGCGCCAACAAACATGAGGTTGAAAAGTCAGCGTAAAAAAAAATAGACAGAGCATTGGTGATTCTTGAGGGCAATGACACCTACATGTATTATGGAGGTACACCCCAACCTACACATTAACACCCTCAGTACCATATAATAATATCCTCCTGCAAATAACACAATTTATCACCTATGGGACTGACAGGTTTAACACCAACTTTTCTTACATAGGCTGATTTAAAAGGAAGGAGGTAGTAGCAGTACATAATCCCCAAATCTGGCTCCTGAGCTTGTACTTTATTCTACCTTGTTTTATTTTCATTCTATAGAGACCTCACTTTGAGGAGAATCTTTTATGGCATTACTGGGTAGATACCCAGTAATGCCATAAAAGATTCTCCTCAAAGTGAGGTTTTTGCGGTCATAAAAGAACAATCTAAAAGAATGATTACAGCTCAAAATCATGGATATTGATATTTGAAAATCTCCCAACAAGCGGGCACCTGTTTGGGGGAAACTCAGAGCCACCTATGTACAAAGTTTGGCCATCACGCGCCATGTTGCTACCTTTCGAACCCTAGTTGGCCAAACTCATAGATGGCTCTATGGCTACTATATGCTATGCCTGCATGTGAACTACTGACTAATAGCTTTCAGTGACTATCAAGTCTCTCTTACTTAGCACAACTTAAATGTCAAAACTAGTGAGTGTTATAGTGCACATGCTATCATAATACACCTTATAGACATGTGCATGGAAAGAAAATGGGTCTGAAGTTTCAAATGTGAACATGAAATCACAGATCCATATGCTAATTGTGAAGTGAGGCTACCTGCTTTTTCTTCTCCAAACATTGATGGATGCATACTGACATGACAAACGGACAGATGTCAACAAACATCAGACACTCTGGTCATAATGTGTCTTTTGTGAGGGGGGGGAGCACTTGCACAACACAGTGTCACTTTGAACTTGAAGAGGACCATGTGGAGAGCTAGACTGGAGAAAAGCCACTAATGACTGACCCTGATCTTGATGGCTATTTAATGGGGTCTTTCACACTTAAAAAATGGTGACATTAAAGTGAAACATCTGGTTTAAAGGGGACCTAGAGAGATCAGAAATGCAGAGGCACCAAAAACCCTTCTGACCCTAACCTTGACAGGGTATGCCATGGGACTATTCACACTTTAAATATCACAATGTTCAAGAGAAGTTTTCATTACAGTTAATCAGCATCTATCTTTCACACTCTTTATATCACATATTTGCCAGTCATACACTGTTACTAAAATATCACAGTGAATTTGATTGTTTACTTGTGAATGATGTTTCTTGTGCAAAAAATATCCAAATGTGTTGTATAACATATTTTTTTTAAGTTCATGTTGTTTTGCATGTTTCGTATCACCACATAAAACATACAATAAATAAAAGCAGATCAAAATTCTTTACAAGACAACAAAACTTATTTCATGATTACTGAATCCTGGCACATAATTCGCAAATTTAGGGGGCTGAGTGCATTCAATGAAAAAATACAGAAACAAATACAAACCTCTACATTAACTCTCTTGGTAATGTACAATGATATTCCTGTGTGAATCCAAACACAATTTATTGCATATAGGACTGAAAATGTTTGTAGCTGCGACTCATCACATCACACTGAGGTATCCAATGAGCTCCCAGTAGAAAGGAATGTGTGTGTAACTATTTCTGAGCCACACATTATGCTCTTCAGGAGCATTGATGGATTTTATTCATGACTTAAGCTTCATTGTCACTGGGACTCAAAATGTAGGGTAAACTTGGGCTTTCATTCATATTGTTTTACCTGAGAATGTACTTGAGGGTTTAAAACTTCATTTACAGTTTTAAATCTGAAAACCATCTTATGGTTTTAGTGAAAACTATGAGCAGTTCGTAGTCCACATTCATGTTTTTTGTTCCGTGAGGACACAATTAACATCAAGTTTTGACCAAATCATTTAGAATGTCCACTGGGTGAGTTAGCAGCTAGCTGGGTATGAGAAGCTTGTACTATGTTTGCTTGAGTACTTCTAGTTTTAGGGAGTTCAACCTGTGGTTTAGTAAATACACAAGCTGTTAGAACACTGCGCATACTCACAGTATTTAAAACTAAGCAGTAGTACATCATTAAAACATAACTAGTACTTCACAAAAGAGTAGGGGCATCACTGAACCAGTTAAAGGAGTTGCTGTAATCAATTGTAAAATAAAAACCAGTTCACTGGAATAACAAATAAAAAACTTAAAAGAGAGGGGAAAAGAAAGCAGGAGAGGGACAGAGAGAGAACATTTATAATCAAAACAAAAATCAAGGAGGAAGAGGAGAGAGAGGAGAGAAGGAGATGGAGAGGTAAAGATATGGAGAAGATGAAGAGAGTGAAAGAAAGGAAATACAAATGGGGTTTGGCAATCTGCCGAAAACCTTTCTTGAATAGTTTCAGCTGCTTTGTTGAACCCATTGTTTACAACAATATTTAGAGCTATAAATCATATGGTGAACATACTCACATCATATCTATATGTACAATCATTCCTCTTCTTTCTTTCAGATAAAGCTTTGTTTTCATGAAGTTTGATATGATTTTTCTGACTTCAAATGACAGAATAGCTGTCATAATTCTTCCTTGTAAAATCTATCATTTCATATATTTATCATCTCTGTCACATGAATTTGGACATTTAAGATGCAATTTTGTTGCCTAAATGGCCCTAATAGAGAACCATTATGAAAACCACCTGTGTAAGAAAGAGTTGTGACAAAACACTTTCCGTTTCTTTGCATTTCATCCATATTTCACAATCCTTCAAAAAGGAACCTTTTAAACCTTCTTTATTCTTTCTGAAATACCTATCTTTCTAATAATATGATTTCAAAAGCATTCATAAGAGAAAGCTGATCATTTGACTCAGTGGGAAGAACTTTAATTTACCATCACAACTCACTTACCACTTGTCAGGTATTCTTAAAACTTTTGTTTGTGTGCTTTGATATTTTTTCTGCTTAATAAGGATTTTACTTTACTTTTAATCTGCTTCTGTTGCATGTTTGCACCAATTTGCAACTTCAATTCAATTATTACGACAGACCAGAACAAGGAAGAAGTAAAAACTATTCACATGTCCAGGTTCTAATTTGGCTTTTGTAACATCTAGTCGACAGGGATTAAGCAATGGCCTTGAGAGTAGAATTCACAATCCACATTGTTTACACTGCAGCATCTATCTATTGGCACAGTAGTACCAAGAAAGCTGAAATTAAGACGAGACAGGGCCGTTCATAGAGGGCAGCAAACAAAATGCAGTAATGACCATATCAATCACCGCAAAATTTGTTCTTTACAATCCACACATAGAAATGTGAAACTCTCCCTGATTCAGATTAAGAACCAAACAGTTATAATGTATATACTCTAAGTAGTGCATAAAATTACATCTCATCACTTCATAGCCTAATCAACTAGAACAGCTGGAACATAATTAATGCAATCAATGTGAAATCTTATGCGTATGCAGCACATAAACTGAGCTCTGGTATCCTTTCTGCACGTTAAATGTTTTTTCAGCATAAAGGAGCCCACTTGCAAATTGCAGGAAAACATTCCACACATACAAATAGCAAATAAAAAACAAATCTCAAACAATATCTGACAACAAAATATTTTATTTAAATATTTAATATAATTGCAGTGATACGGGTGACTTTACATGTGATATGTGCTCATTTTGTGTGCATGCACCATAGCGTGTCAAAGAACGTTGCTAGTAGCAACACGCACGAGATCGCCACTAACACAGTTTTGCAAATCTTGAGGGAGGGGCAGTGTCGGCACTGCGGAAGGGCTGATAAGACCGCTGAATGCCGTCCATATTAGCACCCTCTATAAATGATATCGTGCCAAAAAGTTCAGTTGTATGTCGCTGTAATGTATGTTGCCTGGACACCTTTATTCATTTGGGGGAACATAGCTATGAACACATACTAGACTAAAATTACTAGAACAGTTACAGTTGACACTGCATGGGGAGAGGGAAAGTTACACGCCTTAACCCCATCTCTGCCAAGCAAGAAAGGAGCTATAAATGACATCGCGCCACAAAAGTTCAGTTGTATGTCCCGTTAATGTATGTTGTCTGGACTCCTTTATTCATTTTGGGAAACATAGCTATGAACACATACTAGACTTAAATGACTAGAACAGTTACAGTTGACACTGCACAGGGAGAGGGAAAGTTACAGGCATTAACCCCATCTCTGCCAGGCAAGAAAGGAGCTATAAATGACATCGCGCCACAAAAGTTCAGTTGTATGTCCCGTTAATGTATGTTGTCTGGACTCCTTTATTCATTTTGGGAAACATAGCTATGAACACATACTAGACTAAAATGACTAGAACAGTTACTGTTGACACTGCACAGGGAGAGGGAAAGTTACAGGCATTAACCCCATCTCTACCAGGCAAGAAAGGAGCTATATTAGATTTGTGTGTATTACTTGGGCAAGAACGTATCAATGACACATGAAGGGGTTAACTCCTTCTCTGTCAGACGCTATACTACCCTAATGGAGAAGATGAACTATAAGAATCTTACCAATGTGTCAAGCGTTGCACATGGAAGAAGGATGGTAACAATTCACAGCTTTAAAGTCCATAAATTCCTGGCATAAATAGTCCTTAGAAACTGTAATTATCCCCATCACAAGAGAGTGCAATTAATCAAAGACTAGTAGAGACAAGAATGATGACAATCTCATAAAGAGCATCTCAAGAACACTTTGTCCAGTAAGAAACATTCACCCTTAGACACAAGTGTGAAAGGGGCCCCCAAAATCATGGGGTGGAATCTACACGAAGGCAAAAACACAAGTGTGAAAGGACCCCCCCCAAAAAAAAAATAAATAAATAAAAAATAAAAAAATAAAAATAATCCTGGGGTGGAACTACACAAATGGCAAAAGTTACAGGGGCAGCATCAACAATTGATGTTACCCGTGAAGTACCTGGCACTTAAAACTGAGAACACAGGCCAACAACATTAAACAAAAAATGTGAAAGTGGCCTAAAAAATCTGGCAATGAAATCTACAAGAATGGCAAAAGTACATGGAGAGCATATGGAATATGTGTTACTGGTGACATACTTTACCATTCAATCTCTGAACATCCAGCCTAAATTGGTCCATAAAATATCC
The DNA here is from genome assembly GCA_963669155.1 of Arbacia lixula. NCBI lineage: Eukaryota > Metazoa > Echinodermata > Echinoidea > Arbacioida > Arbaciidae > Arbacia > Arbacia lixula. The sequence goes on from OZ022593.1 coordinate 3,460,813, forward strand.
ATGATATCCAAAAGAATGATAACAGTTACATGGAGAGCATCTCATGGAGTCTTCATTATGGCATACCTCACCTTCCAAACAAAGAAAACACCATGAAAAATGTGATAGTAGTCCACAACATCCACAGAAATCTGCAAGAATGGTGAAAATTACACAGAGGGCACCACATAAAGTGTCATTTGCGAACTTACTGCGGCTTATGCATCATGCAGTGATGCACAATCACCCCAGCACCATCGCCACCACTGAACAAAAGACCCTCGGAATGTAAATTTTACTGCCAACAGGGGAGATGGGTGCCTCTTTTCTCTTCTGTGGATACACAATCCTGATCTGATCCTGGCCTCATGCTGGAAGACAATAACAATGACTCCTGGCGGAGAGGCCACTCATAAATCAACCAAATGTTTTTACTTTTAATCCGTTTTTCATGAACCTGGCACGGTGCCAACTAATATTTCCTTTCCCTGTGTTTCAACCATTGGAGAAGTGTCATATTGAAGACACCTGTTCAGATGGAGGTGTATGAAAGATGGAAGACACATCAACTTTAACACCTGCACACATACTGTTTGTATTGCTATGACTACAACATTGTATTAATCAAAATGTTAATATCTAGTGCAAAAGTGCAACCATTCACAGACTGATGGCTCGAAATTAACATTCAGGAAGATGTAATGAATTTCATTATTCATATATGGATATTTCTCAATTTTACCCCTCCTCATTTCTGCATCTCTGGTTCTTCCCAAATAAATCCCTCCCTCTCTCTCAGTTCCTGCAGTGCTTCCTCCTCCCACTGTCACATGAAATTGATAATGCATTGGAAACGACTATCACAGGAGACTATTGCATGAGACTATTTTATGACACTATTATGCTAAGGACAGCATGGATGTCTTGATTTGCTGTTCTTTTATTTGAAATTAAAGAAGGCTTTTATCTGGATTGGCTACACCCAAACACTTGATTATCAATCAAATTCTTCTCCAGTGACACCCACTTGCCTCTCTCTCTCTCTCTCTCTCTCTCTCTCTCTCTCTCTTCTCTTCTCTCTCTCTCTCTCTCTCCCCCTCTCTTTCTCTCAGTCTCTCTCTTTCTCTCTTTCTCTCTCTCTTTCTCTCTCTCTTTCTTTCTCTCCCTCTCTCTCTCTATTTCTCTCTCTCTCTCTCTCTCTTCTCTTCTCTCTCTCTCTCCCCCCTCTCTTTCTCTCAGTCTCTCTCTCTTTCTCTCTTTCTCTCTCTCTTTCTCTCTCTTTCTTTCTCTCCCTCTCTCTCTCTATTTCTCTCTCTCTCTCTCTCTCGCTCTCTCTTTCTTTCTCTCCCTCTCTCCTTCTCTCTCTCTCTCTCTCTCTCTCTCTCTCTCTCTCTCTCTCTCTTCTCTCTCTCATTCCTTATCACTACACTACTCAGGTGATATAGTTCTACTTCCACCAGCTATCTCTGTGTACCCAATCTCCATTTTTCTTTCGTCCTCTCTCATTCTGTAAACCCTCCTCTCCCCCTTCCCTCATATAACTAAATATCTTTAAAGATGTTTAATATTATGATGATATAGGTCTCAAACTATCATTATCTTTCTTGTGTGAACTGCACTATAGTACAGAGTATGACCCAAGTCACAAAACAATTCACATGCCATTACACTTTGATATACAGCAGTTCTGCAAAGAAAGACAGCTGTTCACATCTAAAAATTGAAATACTATGTTAAATACCAGTATTTCAATACTAGTACCCTGTACATGAAGCCTGCAATACTCAAGTGCCCAGTGTGAAATGGACTATCTCAGGTTTTTATGAGGCAGATCATGATATCAAATAGCACAATGTTGCTCAGAAAGTGTGTCAATGGAAGATAAGTTCCCCGATTATGGCAAGAATTCTCTTTCTTTGCTTTAGAAATAGTTCCTACGGTAACTGCCTTCTAATAATGTAACTTAAACAGCATTAAATAAATAGGAACAAGGAAACCGATGATGATATATTTTCACTTTTCACACATTACATGGAAATTAGGTTGTGAAAGTGCCAAATAAATATCATGTCCTTGACCATGGAAACATCAATCATGAGTTTCTTTTGACATTTGGTCTTGAAAATCACAGGCTGTCCCTCCCACTCCAGCCAGCATTCTTTCCCTTTATCTTCTCTTCCTTATTCTATCTGTCCATGTCTTTAACCATCTATCAATTCATCCTTCCATCTATCAATTCATCCTTCCATCAATCCACCCATCCATCCATCACTCCATGCCCTATAATAAACATGAAATTTCTCTATGCACTAACATCAAATCAATACTAGAGACCTATTAGATTAATCATTCAAATATCTATCCATCTATCTGTTCATAAGATGTTGATTTCATAATTTCTCTCCCCTTCATACCCCTACCCCATCCCTCTATTTATCTCTGTCTCCCTCACTCTACTAGTTATAACATTGTGAGGAAAGTTCTTAAACAGTCTTTTTTTCCATATATCATGGGATTTACAATTCTATTTTTTTGAACAACAAAAGGGCTTCCCTGTCTTAAAAGGAATATACTGTACTGAGAAGTCAAAAGGCATTCAAAAGGTGATCATGAGCAATCAGCCTGCCAATAATCTTAAATTCATGTATTGTCCATTTTAGAAACTGGCTAAAAGTTACTTGTCTTCAAATGATCCACATTTGTGCTTAAATCACAATTCCTCAAAAGGTACGTCTTCATTAGCCCGATCAGACGAAATAGCGAGCTAGTTTGAGAACTAGCCTGAATTTGCATTCGAAACTCGGGATGCATTAATTATCCCGATGTTTGCACATACGCAATGTGCGACGGGAACAAGCCACAACCGCATGGCTTCGGTTGTGAGCTCACCCTTCACGCATTATAAAAACCTAATGTAAGCAATGCCTCGTGCGCGCTGATCGAGAAATTTTTAGGCTAATAAAGATGCTCTGAGCTAGCTCCATCTAGCCCAAGACTTCTTAGGAAATTTTCTCGACCAAATAGCAAGCTAATTCGCCTGATCTGGCGAATGAAGAGGCAAATAGCTAGCTATTTCGAGATCTGGCTAGGCTATCCCGATCAGAATTAGCCAGCTGTTTCGCCACATCGGGCTTATGAAGATACATGTTAAATGTTCCGCCAACCATTCTACGGCTACATTCAGCCAGCAATCAAAGTTCATTGTCTTCTTCTTGTGACTGAAAGGGCAGGATGGATTTAGCTTTGACTTTGAGGGCTTGTTTAGTGGTAGCCTACCCTATTAACTGATAAGTGCAAGGGTGCATTCTGACTTCAGCATTCTTCACAATCATCAATATACTGTATGCAAACACAGAACAAGTCATTATCATTTCCAGTGCCATGTATATGTAAGTTACCTTATGCATTTATTTATTGAGCATATCTATGCAGACTTATATGTTTTTATGAAAATGGACATCTGAAGGCTAACCAACATGATAGTGTGTGATCTTAATGTAACCAACTTATCCATGAATAACATTGATGGTACCTAGAAAGATATGTATTCAATTCAATTCAAGATTTGTTAAAATTATCTTCACAGCCATTTAGCTCAATTGTGACAATTTACAAGGAAAAAACATTAGATATTAATAGAACATAAACAAAACAACCATCCTCTGCAAGTAAATTGGATTATATAATACTGTTGTTACAGTTGAAATTTTAAAAGGGCATTTCTTATCATGATTCACTTAAAAATCAATTGTAGACTAGTACATCAATCTATCAATAAATCATTATCTTGCAAGCTATAGTCAGAGCACTGTGGATGGAAGGATACAAAGGTCCTACTGATGATGAATAATATGCTTTATAGCAAAGTGATGACGATTTTCTTGAAAACTAATTGCAAAAAATGTAGTGAATTCACTAGAATTTCTATGAATATAGTTTTATATAAATACATAGACAACTCAGAATAGTTATGTTTCAAATCTTCTCATTTTAAAAGAAAAAGATAATTTTTCTTCAATCATTAGTTCACACTTAAATAGGATAAGAATATTGATAATCAGAACTCATTTGATTAAAACTATTATTATCACAACTCCATGATAAAAAATGTTGTAATCAGAATTTTCACAATGAGAATTATTGTGACCATTTTGCATTGTGGAAACCCACCCCTCCTGAATCCTAGGGATTGGCCCTGTGGTAGCCCACACCAGCTTTCCTGGTAGGGGTAAGCCCTGCACCCATGCCCAGCCCAGTGGGGTGGCGGCTAGTCTGAAGGGAGAGGCAACCAGCTAGAGGTCTCGCACTTCCGATTTCAGAGAAATAATGTGATTCATACATTCAATTTTTACAGTACATACAGATGAGTAGAACACGTGTGGGTTTTGTACCCATTTAAAAGGAACTTGCCTGGTGTCCTATATCTATTTTTAAAAGTGTATCATGTTATACAACTGATATCTTATATCATGAAGGAGCCAGTTCATAACAGTTCATGTTTCTCTATGCTTCAGGCTGTCACTATGACCATTTTGTAATGCAGACAGCATTTTAAATGGTCCCTTTTAAATATTGGCCGCGTATTACAAAAAAACACGTTCGTAGGTGTGTAGTCTTACTTTCAGGTACACATTTTTTACCCAATTTAGTCTGAGAAAGTGAAAGTGAAGAACACCTATGAAACTGGATTAAGCATGTTTTCACAACCATCCCCTTGCAATCAGCACCATCTACACACAGAGCTTGGCCAACACATTTCCAAGATGTAGCAACATGGTGCATGATGCTTTGTTGGGCAAGCAGAGAACAAAACAATGTGCATTATGTTGTTAACTTGTTACCTATTGAAACCGAGTTGGCCAAACTCTGTGCATAGATGGCTCTGATTGCAGTTTACCTCTGCTGCCATCTAGTGTTTGGTACCAGCCAGTCATAACAAGCTATATTTCTGCCAGTAAAAAAAAAAAACACTTCCTGTACATTATGATGTTTCTGGCCATCAATATAACACTGACCTGCTCTACTCTGCAGGAAGAACAAACAAACAAGTAAACAAACAAACAAACAAACAAACAAGTACTAGTTCTACAAAGTTTATCATAAGATACCAACAAGAACAAGAAGGAGAACAACACTTAACACATATTTTACCTTTTTTTGATTTGGCACCTATTTTTAACTTCGAAGGCCATGTAATTGTGGTGTCTGTTTCCCGCATTATCTGTTGAAATAAGAAAGTACATAATATAGAAACTATGAAAAAGGGGTTAAAACAGTCAAAGTATGTATGCTTCAGTTTAGTGGTTGTCATTGGTGGTCAAACAGAACTTGCTTAATCAGTTTAAATTTCAGTAAGATTTCAGTAATGATGGACAATTCATATTTCAAGGTGCCTGCATCTTATGGGATATAGTTTGCAAAGAGGTAACTGAATGGTGCCAGAATTCAATAGACACCTGTTTATGGTGGACAGTGTCAAAATTGAATCTGTCCCTGTAGACTAGCTTGTGGGAGATAGCTTGCAGAGAGATGTCAAATCAGAGAGATAGCAAGTGAACTTCTAATCTGCAGGTATCTAGGACATGGGTTAGGTGATATCCGGGTCAAAAGTCAGTTACACACTGCACAACAAAATCATCCCAGAAATTTTGACATAAAAATAATATTAACTACATATAAGAACTAAGAGATACTAAATAATGCCATTAAAATTATTGTACTAAAAAAAAAACACACATAAATATTAAAGCAAATTTTAAGTTTGCAATGGTTGTACCAATGGTATTGTTATATCATACCATTAATATCATAATCAAACTGCAATAGTAAGCTCTTTGTACTAATGCAAAAATTAAAAACTTTGTATAATATTGTACTAATAAATTGCATTCTTTCGGATAATTGACCTACTTATGGGGTGAAGAAAGGAAAGGAAAGTGAAAAGAGGAGAGGTGATTTTTTTTTATATTTTATAACACTTACACAAGACTATTTTTAGCTTAAGTTTTCGGTGTTATAAACTGAAAATACATGAGATAAAAATGAAAGTAGAAGAAGAGGGCGGTGATGAGAGTAGTGAACTAGTCACAAAAGAAAGAAGGAGAAGAAATGAGAGAAGCAAAGTGTGGAGAAGTTATCATACATTTTAGAACTAACTATAGGATTCAGTCAAAATCTGAAAAAGAGAGTATCAGTCTTGACGTTTTGGGCAGTGCTCTCTGTCCGTCCTACTGAGATATATTCAACTGGTTGGATGAAATATTCCATGCTCATAAAAAGAGAAGAGTTTTTTTTTTATAAAAGCTCCTAGATCTTTCTTGGGCTGGATTTGACACTTCATCTCATCAGTGAATTCTGAATCTTTGTAACACCTTCTTTGAAAATGTGACAGTTTATTTGAAAGTCATCACTAATATCAATTCCCCCTTTCCTGACAAAGTTCATTTACCTTTGCTATCAGTTGGATTTGACCTCAAATACATTCACATCACTTATAATTGATGTTTATTACATCTGTATTTTACCACTTACAAAAATTAACTCAGTATTAATTACAAGAAACTCTGTACTAACATTCTTGCCTGATAACCTATGAGCTGCACCCATTTGACATTTTGTGTGAATTCATTGCTGTCATCATGTACGATGCACGACCAAGACAACAGACTTATTTATACTAAAACAAAATCTGTTTAAAATGTGGTCTTATGTTCAGGGCACTTTAATGCCAGGTTCAATGAGAAATACTTTTCAAGGCAAACAAAAAATAAGGTCTTTACAGAAAAGAAATGATAAAGCAGGATCTACCATAGAATGTTATATTCTCATTGGGCTAACTTCAAAAATCTACATTGTACTTCAAAACTGTGGTCTCATGAGGATGCCTGGAATAAGCACAATAGCTCAATGCTAAATCTTGAGGGATTATACTTTACATGAAGGAAGGACTTGGTTTGTAATCCCTAAGTTTAATCCAAGATTAATGATCTCATTCAGGGATTATCCCAGGGGATTGACAAGAGAAATCAATGGCCCATCCCCCCCCCCCCCCCCCCCAGCCTTGAGTTAAAGGACTGGGTGTGTTAGGACTGGCTCCATGGAACCCTGTACGATTTTTACAATCAAAGATTTTTACAAACAAAGATTTCACTTCCATCTCTGAAGGCGCTATATAGTTGTGTACTCTTCATTTACATCACATTATGGGACCAGTTATTGTGGTAGGATTGTTTTTCCTTGATCATGTGTCCTCGAGCTTGCTTATCATTCATTATGAGACCAGATTCGTTTATCATTGTGAGACGATTCCTTTAGATCTACATGGACATCCAATGAAAATGGGACCCAATATCATGTTTATGCATTTATGCAAAATGAATGCATACACAATCTGAGTTGGTCAAGGTGATCAAGATAAGCAAGACAACTGCTACTCTATGGGAATTGTGTGTATTTCCCCTGAAATAATCCACATGTGGCATGTTAAAGATGGGTCGTCCCTTTTACAAACATCTGCAAACTTCATGAAAGCAGCTTAAAGGTAGCCCATCCCTTTTGCAGACCTAATTCTGAAAGTTCCCTGACATTGTCATCATTTGAGAGAGAATGGTTATATAACCTTTCCCTGGAATCCACAAAGTGTAATATTCGGTTTTGAGGAAATTATCTTCGATAATTGATCGAGCTTTCTCTTTTCATACCACGAAAATAGTCAAATCCCAGTGAAAACTAGTTAGATATTCATTTATTCTACTGGAGTTATAGTACTTCTGACCTTAAAATTTCACACTTGGTATCCCAAAGATACGTGCTAAATCTGAGCAAACTTTTATAAAGTTTGCAGATGTTTGTTAAAGGGACGGGCCATCATTAAGTGAGTTTATATCTACAGTGTGAACCATGACAATTCATTGAGAGAACACATCCTACTTTCAGTCAGTTGGCTCCTCTTTGCATGGTCTCATTCGAGAGTTCATTGACCTTCCTAGTCTTGGACCTAGGCTGTGTCCTCCTTTTCCTTTTGCACTACAATAAGCACAACTAAGTTTGGATACACAGACCATTCATTATTCCCTCACGTTCTCCCTTGACCACACAAGATGAGAGGGAAGAAGGAAGGGCGCTTAGTCTACATGTCCAGACTTAGTTGTGATTGTGATGAAGTTTGAAGGCAGTCAGTCAGTCAGTGAGTCTGAATCAATGGGTCTGAGATGCAAAGACTAGCATCTTTATTTGAACATGCCACCCAGGTAGGACACAGCTGGCAAGTTAAGGTGCCAGTCTATTTACCAGACACATGTATTGAGTAGGTGGCTCAATGCAGTATGTCTGTCAATGAGTCTTCAAAATGAAGACTAGCTTCTTTCAATTAACCACATACAGATTTCTTCTACAAAGAACAGGACTGAAAAAGCAGGCTGTAGTCTTAATGACCAGACACATGCTTTAAAAGTGTCTCCATTGAGTGTGCCTTCAGACTACAATTGCAGTATATCAGTAAGAACCAGTCCAGCCTTGTACCTAGGCTACAGCCTTCCATGCTGGGCATGTGTGCTTGCAACAAAGGATTTCCACAGAACTCCCTCTCCTCCTCAATTTCTAGAAATCTCTGACTCACTTGAAATTACCTTGATTTGAGCAATTGATATGGATACTCCTCCAATTAAGTTACATTTCTAAGCTGGTGATAATGGATCTTGACATCTTGGTTTTGGTAATGAAGGAACGGTTGTTCATAGCTTGGGTATGTGTAGGCTAAGGATCATAGGAGGAGCACAGCTTGAAAGGCACTGTACAAACTTCATATCACGATCTATTCATGTCACCATGGAAACACCATGGGAATTTGGAATGATGATTAGCAATTAATCATCTGTGACAGAGTACAGGGTAATAACTTCTTCTTGACTTTTTATCATGGTAGGTCCACTCGTACCAATGAACCTGAATGAAACTACCATGCTAAAATATGTCTTGAATAAAAAAAAAGTTAGCATAAGAAAGAAATGTGGTGTGAGGTGGTGAGTTTGGACAAGCACATAACATAATCTATTTTTCTGTCAGAAAAAAAAATGTTGACTCACTTGCTATCTATTTTAAAACTTGTGACACTGCCCCAAAACATGTGTGGGTTTTGCCAAACTTACAAACAAGTTCCAAAGCACACCCCTGTCTTGATCAATAAGTCAGTGGGTCTGAATTTGTAGGTCTGAAATGCAAAGACTAACATGTTTTCATATGTGCTTGCCTTCAAACACACATGGCAAGTTCAGAGGCTAGTCTCTTTCTTACAAACTTATGTATGTATGAAGTCTGTGCTTGCATACTGCATGTTAACATACTGCACATGTATGGGAGCTAGTCTGCCTTATTTATACTCTTGACAGACTGACACAGGTTTGTACTCACACATTACCCACCAGTGGCACTAAACCAGATTTGGTCACAGATTTGTGGTTGTATTGGTCAGCACAGCAGCTAGCATAATTTGGTCAAGGCTACTACAGGGTCAAGATTCTAAGAAGTTGGTAGTCTATCCTCTCAGGATAGGAAGGATTCTTGGAGTGCTTTTAAAACTGTTGAGAGCCTTCAGTGACTCTGAGCATAATCATAATCGTTCCTACATATTTAATTAGTACATAATTATTTCAGATTCATTTAGTTTTTATATTTAACCCTATTCTTCAGCTATAATAACAGTGTAGTGTTCACTCTATGCACTATTCTGAAATACTCTCTAAAAATAACTGATCCCCTCACATCAATGATCACTTCACAATCACATATTAGTCTAGATTACTGGGAAAGAGGGGCTGGTCATTCCTTGGGCTACAGGGTGGAGTCTGAATTCTTGGTAATGGAAACCTCAGTCTGCACTTCAATTTGCTATTTGTTCAGGTTTGTTTTGGGTGAAGGGAGGATAGGGTGGGGGAGGGGGGAGGGGAAGTGCGTGGAGAGTGAGGAGAATACACAATCAATGTGAATGAGAAAGTGGAAGGGGAATTAAAACGTGACAGTGGAATACATCAAAACAGAGGGAGGTGAGAGGAGAGGGAAGTAGTATGGAAGGAGGAAAGATGATGAGGCCATGGTGAACAGTGAATGATGAGGGGAAAGGGGGAAATCATAAATTATATGGCCACGCTTGGTCCAGCCCTGCACTGTAAACAGGGTCTAATAGTCTAGTCCCAACACAAATCTAGGAGATATCATGAAATGTTGCAAAGTAACAAAGTAACAAATGTGACAAATGTTTCCCAGAAAACACATATCTTACTCCTCTCCACCTGTCTCTTTTTCTCAGAACAGTCACAAAACAAGTCCCTGCAAACATCATTTGGAGTATAAAGACTACCTTATGAGTCAGACATTTAAATCCAGAGAGTGGACAAACCCTATTTGCACCATAAAGTAGTTCCTGTTTGTGTTTGTTTTTACTAGACCTTAGGTAGCCCAGGACTATCCCTTCATGGTCAACAGCTTCTTCATTACTTCAATGTATTTACTTGAAGGATTTGCTGTAAAGTACGGTCCAAGTGACACCAAGGTTGCATAATAGTATTCATGGGCATTTTGAGGGAAAAGAAAACATTAAATTGCAATGTTGGCCATATGCATTAACCAAAATAATTCACTGCTTTGTCTTACATGTTAAGTGTAGATAGACAGAAGGGCTTAAACCTTATATTACCAAGTCATGAAAATCCCATTGGCTTACTGCAATTCTGCATGCCAATGGAAATGAGAGGGTCAAAGCTTGCAACATTATGTAGACTAATGCTATCATTGCTACCATCATCATAATGATTATTATCATGACCACAAGCTTCTTCATTAACTCAGTATATTTACTTGACGGATCTGCCATTCAGTCTGGAGGTATAGCAATGTTTACATTGCCCTTTCATTATATCCATCATTTACTACTTCACAGCTTCTTATCAGGAAACTAAACATAAACAAGGATGACATGTCCTCTTTAACAGGTACTCAGTAGCCATGATGTATTGTCACATTCATGTGTACTTATCAGCTATAAAATGATAAGAGAATTGTGGTTTTACAAGTACCCAGTCCAATGAATTGTTGAACATTAATCTTGACATTACCAGGCCTTGGAAACCCCATTGGCTTTCTACACATCTGCATGCCAATTTAAAAAGAGAGAGAGTTAATCCTTATATTACCAGGCCTTGAAAACCCCATTGGCTTACTACACATCTTCATGCCAAGGGTAATGAGAGAGTTAACCCTTATATTACTAGGCCTTGAAAATCCCATCGGCTTACTACACATCTTCATGCCAAGGGTAATGAGGGAGTTAACCCTTATATTACCAGGACTTGAAAACCCCATTGGCTTACTACACATTTTCATACCAATGGTAGTGAGAGAGTTAACCCTTATATTACCAGGCCTTGAAAACCCCATTGGCTTACTACACATTTTCATGCCAATGGTAAAGAGAGCTGATAGAAATAAGGAAGGGCGCATTTATCCCTCATTGTTTTACCAATTAATGACATAAAGTGGTTGCATGACTGCATATTCAGCCGTCAGGTGGAAATTCAAGCCATGAGCTGGTCAACACTTTAATTCATACAAAGTACAGTCAGACTATGGGAATATTATCAACAATATTGGTTACCATAATTCTAAACCCTGCTATTTAGGTAGCTAGACCAAAGATTTACCAATAATTCAAATTGCCTATGAAGGAATTTGGTAATATTTTGTTACCAGTGAAAAATATCTGAAATATTGGGCAGTCAAATATCTGGGTATCATTATCTAATGATCACATGATCCATTATCATATGACCATGATACTCTGTGCGGGCAGGGCATGCTACAAGCAGGCAGTCTGAACTCTGCCATCACATCAGGCATTAAAGGGAATATACTGTACCTACTGTACCGTGAAGACAAAAAGCCTTCAAACAGGTGATCGTGAGCAGTCTGCTTCCCAATGGACTTAAATTCATGTACTGTTCATTTTAGAAACTTGATGAATTTTATTTGCCCTCAAATGATCCACATTTGGAGTAATTAGTGATTAAATCACAAATCTTCAACATGTTTGGGCCGAACATTTCAAGAATTTATGACTAAATCACTTATTTCTCCAAATGTGGATCATTTGAGGGCAAACAACTTTCAGCAATCTTCTAAAATGGACAATACAATAATTTAAGACCATTGGTAAGACGATTACTCACAATCATCTGTTTGGAAGTTTTTTTGTCTTCCCAGTACAGTATATTCCTTTTAACGTCTATACATTGTCAGTAGCATGGAAATAGAAAGGATGTAAGCGTATGCATCTCGTATATAAAAAATTCAAAACGGACATCCACTTCTATCCGGTTTCATCCGCTCAAGAAATGGAGAAAATAGCCAAAAATAAAACAGAGAAAAAACGGACGTGGGTAGTATGTAGCGGGGATGTTATACAAATGTTTATCGGAAGCCTAAAGGATGAAAGCGGATGGAAGTGGATGTCCATTTCAATTTTTTTATATACGAGATGCATACGCTTACATCCTTTCTATTTCCATGCTACTGACAATGTATAGACGTTCCATGTACCTTATCTTTCCTCCTTCTTTCCCTTTTCACCTGTATCGGATGTGAGTTGCGAGGATGCCCAGAGGATGCAAAGAGGATACAGCAGACGTTTAACGCATGATAACGGATATAGAATGTTTGTTGCTCCTATTTGTCGTACATAATCTCAGTTCACTGTGTGTGTGGACATCACTATAGAGTCTTTTGTGTGTGGACACCCTGTTCGCTATCTGATGATTCTTAATAGGATGTTTAGCTATACTATTTCAGTATAGCTATAGGATGATTTTTTTTGTGGACACGGGTAAGAAATTTATGCCACCAATAAGAAAATGAGAAACATTTGTTAGCTCTCCTATCAGAATAAGGCCAAATAATACACAATGTAGATGATGTGCTTCTGCCTCACAAACAGCCAGAAAACATTTTCTGAATTCCCATGAATGCAGACCGTTTACCTCGTTTTAACACTCTTAGTACCAAAGAATGATAAATTTTTGTCAATCACAACACAGATTGCTACCTGTGGGTACTGAGAGGGTTCATGGAATTAACAAGAGCTGTGCCACATATAGCAATTTGATAGAATCAAATCTTACCCGCTGGAAAAAGTCTTCGCCACTTTCAGCCTTCCCGTCTTCTGCAGCTATAGAGAACAATAGCAATAGGGCGGGAGAGAGAGAGAGAGAGAAGGTGGATAGGACAATGGGGGAAGAGATAATGGAAATGTACTGTTATACTAACAATAAATCTGTCATCATCATGGAAAAACCATTATTACAAAAGCCTATATAGCAAACCTTTTTAGTGGGTACTTTGCACTTTGTTGATGTTACACTTACACCAAGCCAACGCACTACCCATACAAATGAAGAAGAACAATCATTCAAATGAGTAATGTTTAACATAGCAGCTTACTCACATCAAATGGTAATTATATACAATTCAGAAGCATTCAAATTTGCCAGGATGTTCCACAATGTGATTCCACTTATTTTCCCCGGATGCTTTGACAAATACTTCACAGCTCCATCCATGGAGAATTGTTCAAAATAGTAACTTTCTTCTGAGATGTTTAAGAAATACTACGAAGTGTTTTCCTCTCTGTAAAAATGAAGGATGTGCATTTGCAAGCTTCTGTATTCCATGGTATGAGAAATACCCTGAGAACTCTAGATAATCCCTTTTACCTACTTTAATTATCCTCAACATTTTTGTCTCATTGATAAAGTCTTCTTTCTTGACTTCTATCCCCTTCTCTTTTTTCAACAGGAACAAAGGTCGACCTTAGCTCCTTCACTCCATCAAAACATGATTACAGAGGGGGGTCTTGATTGGGTCTAAGCTCTTTAAGGTCCTATCAAACATTGATCAATAACCACTTACTGTATTGACAAAAGATTCAAAATTAATTGGCACTTGCCTGGAGAGCTTATGCATTCTGTTCAGTACTCAACTTCACTTCTTAATACCTCCTTAGCAGACCCCTATATTTATCCCTATTCTGTTAGCTAAAGGAGCCTTACAATCTAGCATTCAAGCCACACTCCTCTGACAAATTCAGGTAGGGATACCTCACAAGAGAACAAGGCTCTTGTGTACATTGTAATGATCACATAATCAGTTTGGATTCTTTGGTTTAGGAAACTGAAGACATACAACATTCATTGAGCTTAAGAATACTGCATGAGTGTTGACCTGAATAGAGAGCAGAATGTCATTCCAATCATTGTCAGCATGCTGCTTAATTGAGCAGACGTCTAACTGGGACTTTCCTATGCCGTCAAAAGACTCATCAATTCATAAATATTCAGATATCAACATATTCAAGTCTTCTATCAGGTAACAAACATGATGATTCTTGTAATGCTTTATACACTACATCTCAAAGGAATTCGTATAGGGAAAGGGAAAGGGAAGAAAGGGAAGGAGCCGCAGTTTTAAACCGCGGTTTATTTTGTCCAGTGCAGCATGAAACACAATGCTTTAGCCTAAAATGCATCATGTTTCATGCTGAACTGGACAAAATATACCACGGTTTAAAACTGCGGCTCCTTCTCTTTCTATCCTTTCCCTTTCCCTTTGCCAATTCCTTTGAGCTGGAGTGTACCCGAGGAAGAACAGTGTGGTATACAGCGACTCTTTTCTTTCTCTAGGGGGCTCTTTGCGGCATTGTACTGAGCCCCCAGTGTATTCATTTCGATTGTTTCCTTTACTTTTCAACATTGTTAGTGATTTTTAGTAGCCAATGGCCAACATACATGACTGGCTTAAGATCAAACCTTATCAACATATTACTGAAAGTAACAACACACTTTACAACCCTGCTCCAAATAAATCAAAACATGTTATTGCGATGTGGCAAGTGAAAACTAATAAAAGAAAGACAGGTATGATTTTAAATGATATATTTGACAAAAAAGTACAAATTCTTAATAATTTATGTAGAAACAAAATTGAAATGAAAGAGAATTCCAGACCAAAACTGTACAAACTGTTTGACCTTGCATGCAAACAAAAAAACAGGGTTTTGAAACACATATCCTGACCACTTTAATTGATTATCTTAATGTAAGGATCTGTGTCCATGAGATCCCACTAGAATTCATTTGTAGTATAGGCAAAAGGGATGAAAGGAGAACGGTTCAAGACAACCCAAACATCAGTGTGGATGAACAAGGAAACCACAAATTGATTTGTCAACCACCAGGAGTACATCAGCTACATGTTTACCACCCATTGGCTACCCCCATCTTGCCCCCCCCCCCCCCACTCACCAATCAACAACACCCCCTCTCTCTCCTTGGCTCTGTCCCTAACTTCCCCTTTACCCATCCCATATTCAGTACCCCTCTCACTACCTTTGGCCAAAAAGTGTGTACAAACTAGGTGCCCTCAGCCTCAGCTCCACTCAGCTTGTCTTTTTGTGTTCCTCATAGTTTCCCCTCCTTTTCTATTTCTCTCTACTCATTTGCATGTTACTGTATCCAGTTATAGACCTTGTCTTCTGGGCCACTTTCATTGAGAGGTACCTATTCACACTTCAGAGAATAGACCATGCTTAATCCTCACCCTGTTACACCATATTTTCAATGAGGAGTAAAGTTAATCCTCAACGTGTTGTGCACTGCATACCCTTGTTATAACGCCACTCATAAAAGATGTCTCTCTCTCTCTGAACTTCCCTGCTCTTCTCTCTCTCTCTCTCTCTCTCTCTCTCTCTCTCTCTCTCTCTCTCTCTCTTTCTCTCTCTCTCTCTTTCTCTCTCTCTCTCTCTTTCTCTCTCTCTCTTTCTCTCTCCCCCTCTCTCCCTTCCTCTCTCTCTCTCTCTCTCTCTCTCTCTCTCTCTCTCTCTCTCTCTCTTCTTTCTCTTCCTCCAGCTACATCTCCCCTTTCATGTTTTCTCTCTTTATTCTGTAATATTTTACCTTCTCTCTTTCTCTTTTCTTCTCCTCTTAAATGCCTTTCACCATCAACTACCCTGCCAACACCTTTCATTTTCCTCCCCTTTCCGCTCACTTCATACACATGATTTGTCTCTCAATTTAATAAAAGTAACATAAGTAGAGAACCCAGACAATGTCTGCTAGTTCAACATACACAAACAAGTCTCAAGATCCATGGCTGAACTAGACTTTACTATGTGGACAGGGCACTGCATGAAAGGAACCTGATGACTCCCTCTTCAAAACACAGAAAAGAACCAAATATTGATTACCCCCATCTCTTAAAGAAGTCAATTCAAGTAATCCTCATTCAGGTATTGATCCAAAAAGGGGGCTCGTCACCTTTAGAATGTACACCCCCCTTCACAACACGGCAACATGTATACCTATACAATACGTGCACCCGAACAAGCCGGTGATAAACACTCCTAGGCCGATATTGGGTATTGGGTTTGCGGCTTGGCCGCCGTAACTTCTGGGCGGTGATTACGCAGCCGGTATCTCCCACGTCTTTGATCGTGTGCACGGAATAGGTCCGCGGCCAGCTAGATGCCCAGTTTTTGTCTGCGGTTTCATGTTTTACTTCCCGACTGGGGCCGACATGCTGACAACCCCCACGCACTAATCAATATTTTGTGCCACCTTTTCTCTTTAGGAATGGTATTTGGGTCCTTTCTTTGGATAAGAATAGATGTGGAATGCATCTATATGTGTGTGTCATCTGTAAATGTTTTGTATTCAGACATACACACTGACTACTAAACGTGGGTTTGTTTGCACCAGATAAGTTACAAATTTACGAATGATGGCTTGTTGGTGTCTCAATACTTAGATCGTATACTTGAATCTACAAGGAGGTGAGGGAAGAGAAGAAGATGGCAAAGGAGAAGAAAAGAAAGAAGAGAACAGTAGCATCAACATCAATAAGAATGAAGAAGAAAACATAAGAAGATAGAATAAAACAGTTATAAAGATAAGAAGAAGAAAGAGAAAAGAAAAGAGTTTTGAAAAGATGGAGAAAAGGAGTATAAAGGTAAAAGTTTTTAACATGTGCCTCTTGATCGAGTTGACAGCTCTACTTAACAAACCTCCAAGGTTTTGGCAGAAAGAAAGAAAAGCTAGCAACAGGTAGATCTGTTCCTGATCTCTTCCGCACACACCAATGACACAATATTCCTGGTTTACTCACACTTCTTGCCTGTAGTCTCATACAACTACAGCAAGTTACCACCAGTATCAATGATGGAGCCTTCAGCTGACAAGAAAAGTCCTGTAGTCTCATACAACTACACCAAGTTACCAACAGTAGCGATGATGGAGCCTTCAGCTGACAAGAAAAATCTTGTAGTCTCATAAAACTACACCAAGTTACCAACAGTATCAATGATGGAGCCTTCAGCTGACAAGAAAAGTCCTGTAGTCTCATACAACTACACCAAGTTACCAACAGTATCAATGATGGAGCCTTCAGCTGACAGGGAAAGCCTTCTAGTCTCATACAACTACACCAAGTTACCAACAGTAGCGATGATGGAGCCTTCAGCTGACAAGAAAAGTCCTGTAGTCTCATACAACTACACCAATTTACCAACAGTATCGATGATGGAGCCTTCAGCTGACAGGGAAAGCCATGTAGTCTCACAAGGCATTAGCAATATTGTGTCTCGCCCACTTGCGAAAATAACCAGAAATATCACGATCTCCGTTGCTACGCAAAAGAATTGTATCCCTGACCTCAAATGACCTTTGACCTTATCCTGTGACCTCCAACTATACCATAACATGAAGGTACCCCCAGTGCATCTATGACCCAAGTTAGGTTGTAATCCAAGAAACCTATGTGAAGTTATTTGTCAAAAGAGAGTCTTGCAGGTAAACTTTAACGTATGACCTCAAATGACCTTTGACCTTATCCTGTGACCTCCAACGGTACCATAACATGAAGGTACCCCCAGTGCATCTGTGACCCAAGTTAGGTTGTAATCCAAGCAACCCATGTGAAGTTATTTGTCAAAAGAGAGTCTTGCAGGTAAACTTTAACATTTGTGACGGACGACGGACGACGGACGGACGACGGACGGACGACGGACGGACACCATTTGGATCCCTTAGTCTCGCCTTCACCTCCGGTGGGCGAGACAATAAAACTACACCAAGTTACCAACAGTATCAATGATGGAGCCTTCAGCTGACAAGTAAAGTCCTGTAGTCTCATAAAACTACACAAAGTTACCAACAGTATCAATGATGGAGCCTTCAGCTGACAGGGAAAGCCCTCTAGTCTCATACAACTACACCAAGTTACCAACATTATCAATGATGGAGCCTTCAGCTGAGAGGGAAAGCCCTCTAGTCTCATACGACTACACCAAGTTACCAACAATAGGGACTTTTCGATTTGGACGTGCCGCCAGGCGTCACCGTGAATGACGTCACTTTTACGCACCGCGCATGCGTCAACGTCGACCCCTCGGCTCAACACCCCTCGGCTCAACGCGTTCACCCAGGTTTTCACCGACCACCCAATTCACTCGCGCCGGGCTCATCCCGTGCTGTCTATGACGTCATACTCCTCTCGATATGGACGGTGCCGGAGGAAGATTATGCTGAGTTACAGCAAATCAGTGGGAAGTTCAACTATTTTTCCTTTTATTTTATTAAACAAAATATAAACAGCTATATTACCAGAAAGTTCATCTTTTTCTCACTTAACATGAGCACCACTGACGTACCAACTACAGCCTGTCAGGTACCTGTTTGCTCTGTCGTCTACAAAGTTGCAAATGCACTATACAGTCCCACATATACATTTTAACCGCGCCCGTA
Organism: Arbacia lixula; assembly: GCA_963669155.1. NCBI lineage: Eukaryota > Metazoa > Echinodermata > Echinoidea > Arbacioida > Arbaciidae > Arbacia > Arbacia lixula. Next base: position 3,479,631 of record OZ022593.1, read on the forward strand.
TACGTATTGCCACCAGTGGGGAGATCAGTGATTGCCACGCGGGCCACTCACTGACCTCTATCCACCGATGATGGCGCGCGCGCTTTTCACAGGGGCCATGACGTCACTACGTTGACTAGACGTGACGCCTAAAATCGAAACGCATTTCAGGAGCGGCTCAACGTAGGGAGTAAACGCGTTGACATACGCCTGCCGCCAGGCGTCACATCACTCTCGTTCACCCAATCGAAAAGTCCCTATTATCAATGACAGAGCCTTCAGCTGAAAGGGAAAGCCCTCTAGTCTCATATGACTACACCAAGTTACCAACATTATCAATGACAGAGCCTTCAGCTGAAAGGGAAAGCCCTCTAGTCTCATACGACTACACCAAGTTACCACCAATATCAATGACGGAGCCTTCAGCTGAAAGGAAAAGCCCAGCCTGAAGTTAAATTGTTTTTAATTAAAGTAGAAAAATGAATGCGATAAACAGTGAAGATTTAAAAACAAAATCTATCAAAGGATCAGAGAGTTATGGCTCTTCAAAGTTTGAATTTTGCAACATCACTTGCGAGTTGCTCTCCCATATGTTGTGTGCTGTATGATTCCATAAATTGCCTCTTTGGGGGGAGGGGGATCGATGAAGGAATAAATTATTTTCATAGATGTGCATGCAATAACATAATGTCTACTGATATATCAAATGCACAGGTAAAATGGTAAATTGAGAATTAACACACATTTTAAAAAAGGTGGTACACAACTTGTAGCAGAGGAGCTCCCAAGTGATGTCACAAAATAAAGAAATGGAATGCTCATAACTCTCTTCTCCTTTGACAGATTTTTGTTGTCATGTTTCTGCTTGTTTTAGAACCATCTTACTTTCAGGGTAGACTTACCCTTAAACAGGTTGTTATGGTTATATGTATCTCTTGCATTCATTCATTGCTTCTGGATCATCCATGGTGATCATTGAATTATTCTAAATCTGTTTCAAATAGTGGATTATATATTTTGTAAGAATATGATGAATCTCCTGACCTCCACATTTGCCAAAGGTTTCATTGGGGAGCCTTACACTAGTATCCACAAGTATCATATCACTGTGTAAATAACACATAAATCCATAGCTTTTATTGCATAGCAATCAAAACAATCCGACAAGCACATACATGAACTGATAACTTGAAAAGAAATTTACAAAGTTCATATAATACTCTGCCTCATGAACTGAATGATAAAAAAACACATTCAACCTATCCATACACTAGCGTGGGTCTCAACTGCTAACTTTTCAGCAGTGATTCTGACTGATCGTATATAACAAACAAGTTTGGGTTGTTTAATATTCTTTAGTGATGACGTAGTCAAGTCTCCCAACAGTGATCCTGGCTCAGGAATCTGCATGTAAACATGCTCTTAGCCATAGTTACAAACATGGAGTGCCCAGAAAACCCCCTCAGATTAGTTTGGACAAGGGCCTCTTGAAACATCTCACCAAACTTTACAGAAGGAACACCTTTTTGATTTAAATCTCTCAATTAGGTGACTTGAGCTATAGTTCAAATACTCCAAAGGGGGCATGGCAAATACAGAAGGAATCCCAGTGGGGTATTTTGCTTTTATATCATGGAAGAGGGGGGAATACAAGGCCCATAGAGAGAGAAAGTGGGTAAAAAGTGTTAATGCATGCGTATATAGGCTTGGCGATGACAGAGGCTTCTTGACTGGATCGGAAACATTTCTCCATTTTAAACATAGATCAAATTTACTTTTGTGGAGATATCCAATTTAAAGAAAAGGTAGCCCATTTGCAAGAGTCACAAAACTCAGTATCTATTTTATTTTATTGGGAGGCAAGTTCTCATACCCATTTTTTGTGCATTTCTTATACACTGATTAATGACTTGTAGGAATGCAATTTTTTCATGCATGGAGTTAGCATTTTAATTTTCTTTGATGTTTATATTCACCAAGATTTCATTAATCATGTATAAAAGTGCTGATTCTGGCTCAGAAAACAGGTCACAATGCTCCTCAAAAAGAGAAGGGGGCCAAGCCATCTTCATCAAGTGTACATCTTGTTTCTTTATGTTGCTTGCATGTGACCATTCCCACAATCTTGAGTGCTTTTTACTGGCTCCAACAGAAACATATATTGTAGAATCCATTAAAGTTCAGACGGTTCCTAATTTTTTCAAGTGAAAGATAAAATTGAACTAGATTGAATCAAATATTTGGCATGAAGATATGGTCACGTGGGTCATTTTGAGGCAGTCACTGACCTACACAAATATATTCCTCCCACACATTTAATTTGTTTACCTCCACAGGATGTTCTGGGACTGGAAGATAGGAGAGTCTTCCTTGCCATCAGCTCTAACCCCAACAAAAACAAACATTTATCTGGAAATGGATAGGACTGGATGTTTTGACCAGCAGTGGTCACTCACAATAAGGGCTTGGTCAACATCTGTGGTCAGTCTTTGGTCACTCCTTCCATCACATCTTCTGCTGGTCAGATTTGCCCCTACAACAATAACTTTGTTTCAGTATCCACACACAAACAACATGACACATTGAGGAGAGCTTCATGATACCACAGCTACAAAACAGTGTGCTTTTTTGCTAATGCACATGCCAGTGTATACTCTGCCAGGGAAATCTTCCCATGAAATCTTTAAAGGGCTATTAAGTAAAATCAGGAGCTTATTAAAGGGATAGTTCACCCTGAAGTTCAGACAGTTTTAATAAAAGCAGAAACAAGAAAGAAACAATGTTCGGGCTGAACAATTTGAGGACTTAAGATTTAATCACTAATTACTCCAAATCTGGATCATTTGAGGGCAAATAACTTTCAGCAAGTTTCTAAAATGGACAATATATGAATTTAAGACCATTGGCAAGACGATTTCTCACTATCACCTTTTGAAGGCATTGTTGTCTTCCCAGTTAGACCATGGGATGGGCAAGGAAAATGTCTCTAGTTTTTCATTTTCGTGGGGCACCTCCTGCAACCACATAAAAACACTGTGACTAGGGGTAATTAAGGGTGCTGAAACCAATTATGAATGTTGCCATCCCTAAAAAGTGCTCTCTATAAAGATAACAGCATCAATATATACCCATTTTGGTGTAGATTTCATATTACAGTCCCACGTGCTGTGTCCTGTGCTGGAAATATAATTTCTTGCAGAAGTGCACCAAGTTATGCTAAATTGATATTCATTTCATAATCTAAACTTTAATATATGCATCAAATAGCTTTCAACTACATATTCTCAGATTTGGGGAGTAATCTTTCATTTTGATCATGTTAAAAATTGAATAATTGTCGGATATACTCGGCCAATTTCCCTGTATAGCACTAATGTGAACCTAGTGCACATAATTATGTAGTATGACGTGGAATTATTTACCGGGGGGGGGGGGGGGGTGTCCAGTCAAGTAGTTTACGATTTCATGATTTTCTAAAAAAATTTGAAAATATCAAAGAGATGGATAACGAAAATATTTGAGAAATTTCCCATTAAGGGGGGGGGGGGGGGGGTCACAGTGAGGTCAAATTTCCTTCCATGCACAAAAATGAAGAATGATAAGAGCCCTAAAATAGAAACTATATTCTTGTGTTAAGTGGCCATATGTTAATGTATCCAAATCGGTGGGAAGATGTGTCATTGTTATCTGTGTTCCAACACTAAAAGTTATTAGCATGTTCCTATGTAGTACATGTATTTTAATAAAATTATTTCAAACAAAAAGTTCGGCTTAAGCAGAGGCTTTATTTTATGTGTAACTTTCCTCAGAGGTTCTGTTTAATGTGTGCATTACAACCATTGGCATAGCATGATTCCTGCAATCAAGGGGGCACTGGCATCATGAAATGGATATTTCCAAGGCCATGAATGAATAATGGGAGAAGGGGTCCATCAAGATCACCATTCTTTATGTTACCCCCCCCCCCCCCCATCTTAATTTTAGTTTAAGAGAGAATGCGAATGCCCCCTGTGCCCTAGAAAACCATGCCACTGGTTACGAAGAAGACAACTTCATTCTCCAAATCATCCTGGCACTTACACACTACAGACTGCCACATTAGGTTGCAGACCAGCATGAACCACCAAAATATAACACCCATACACCCCCCAATTCTGTCACCCATGTGGAAAAGAAAAAAAATTAAGAAGTATTAGAACCTAAAAGAAGAGAGAACAGCACCACTTAACAACTGCACACTCAAGCTAGGGATTCACCAACAATATTTACATGCACACTCATATCCAAAAATAATTTTGAAAAAGTTCTTCCATTCATCAAAGTCACAAACATGCATTTCACACTTGCTACGTGTCAAACTTTACAATAAATACTGAAGTGCGAGACAAAATTTTTTTACTTTGATAACTTCAATTTTTCTTCCAACTGTAATGATTTTCATAAACATGAGAATAAGACCATCATTTTTGTTAAGAAACATTGCATTCTTTTAATTTTGGGGGTTTATGCTTCCAACATGAAATGATTTACTTCACGAAGATTGAAAAAAAAAATAGTAAGCGTAACAAAACTATTGTTTCGATTTCATATACATCAAAACTTGGAATAAAAAAAAAAATACAGAGTGTAGTTCTGTGGATGATATACATATATAAGCAAAATTGCATCGAAAGAGAGGTATTTGACATTGTATAATTGTAATACTGAGGTGATGCGCATATACATGTTCTGTTAACAAATACATTGTTAATACCCTAGCAATTTTATGATTTTTCAAATGGAGCATAAAAATAGATTTGTAAATTTTGTTTGCTGAGACTAGCATTTTAAAGCTCATATGAACATCTAAAATTATATAACAAAGTCTTATTCTATCAGTTCATCTGTCATTCTTGAGTTATGAAAATAGAAACCACCACATTTACAAGGCATATGAATATAAGACGAAGTATACATGAGTCACATTATTCATCAACTCAATGATAAGAAATCTATACTAAAATCATCAAAGTTTTCAATGCTTCACTTTTGCAGAGAATGAAATGCAAGAGCATAAATTGAAAAAAAAAATGTTGGCATGGTAGATCCAAGGTTGTGGAATTATGCAGAAACTATTTAGCATGGTATCAACTATACATCTACATGTATTAAACTGGTGCAAAAACATTGATAAATATAACAAAATGAACACCTTGAATATTCACAATACCATTACTCAGTTCATGTACATTACACATGCTGTCTCCAGTTGCAGTGGGGATACAAGACAGAATACTCTGTGTGCAATGTTTACCTGTTTGTGATTTAAAATGATACAAGGACATATGTATTTTACATTTTATATTTTATCCATCACATTTGGATTGTTTCATTCTTAATGATTTCATCAACTCAACATACACTGATTGTACATGCAAAAAAAAAAAAAATCTTTTTGATAAAACATGTGAGTTGGAATGACTTTTCTTAAATATTATTTCCCAGCATCATCACATTGTGTACAAAAAGAATTTATGTATACAAGTAATATATATATATATATATGAAAACATCAAACATGACGAGCATCAAATACATAATGATTCGTCTCCTTACAATGTCACACAGATGGTCATATGCAGTGCTGTACAGCTCTTCACCGGCACTTTGCCCAGCCCGGCGCAAACAGGAAGTCAATTCTTGGTAGCAGTTCTTATGGTATTGGAGCTCAATGGCTACCATGTCCTTTCCACAGATTTGTGTTAGGATCCTTGTGTGCTGCCGCATCTCAGCGGCCTCCAGGAATTTCGCAGCTGATACCTGCTCACATCGTGAAATTGGTACTTTACGTCTAGTGCCAGTATACTTGTCTCTTTTCAACTGGTCCTTCCGACAGATTATACATTCTGCTGGAAGGACATGTCGGCCTCTTGTGGGTGAGACGCTTGACCGTAAGATCTTCCTTGGCGGTAAGGTATCATGGGAACTTCCTTCTTCTTCTTCAGCTTCATCTGCATTTGAAAATTAAAAAAAAACATGGTAACAATATAAATCATGAAATACAAACTAGAGGTAGATTCTACAAGTTTCTTGCAGATTTGCTATACAGACTAGAGGTGCACCTGAATAAAAAATGTTTTGAATAAGAATAAAATTTAAAAAAGAATTCTGGCAGAAAAATAATTTCTATAAAGATGTTTGACCAAATACATTATTCATCATATTCAGATGATAATGACTTAGACATTGCAGTCACATTTTTAAATAAGACAAAATCTTTTTATCCTGTGTTAAAAAAACAAAAAACAGAAAATTTTAAATTTGTACAATTAAAAGAAAAAAAATAAATAACAGGGAATATTAGCGGCATAATCATGTTTCAGGCCCCACTCAATGAATGCATGGTGAGTGGGGCTGATGCCCACATACATCATGATCGATTACCTCTCCTGACCTAACTTAGACCACAGCCAACTAGGACAGAAATAGAAGACGATGGACTTTGACAATTTTTGAAGAGAATGTGTTGATCAATCATCACATGTAATCATCATTATCTTCTTTTAAAACTCTCTTATACATACTCGTGTTAACGGCCCCACCAAACGCAATTCAAATATGATTAATACAGCATCGGGGCTAATGAGCACAGTATATGTACTCGTGTTTACGGCCCCATCAAACGGGATCCAAACGTGATTAAAACAGCAGCGGGGCTGATGCCCATCAGCCCCACTGCCATGATAATCAATTCATAATCCCGTTTGGTTGGGCCGTAAACACGAGTATATATTAGGGAGTGGTCAATCGAGTAATGTTAAAAATGTGAAAATGTAAGAACGAGTTTCATGATCGATCAACTATTGAACGAATAATAAAATGTAGACTCTAGGCCTAATATACTTCATGGGGGAATCAGCCCCACATTCAAACTGTATTACAGGTGGGGCCTGAAACACAATATTGCCCAAGTCTCATTAACTTTAGGATTCATAGAATTTATTTTACTTTAAGTTAGCTATCTAACTGTTACATCTAACATTAGTCATGATGTATAGACCTAGACTAGTGCATGATTGCCAAGTCACTCAAACTTCAAAGGCAAAGTAAAGCAAAGGCAGAGACTAGTGACAGTGTCTAGCTAACGTTACAACTTGAACTTCGATTATAATTGAACCAACCTTCAGCTCTCCGTTTTTCCTGTCTCTTTTCAGCCCTGGCAAGTTTCCCAACATGGCAGAAGTGCTGGTAACATGCACGATGATAAGATTGCCGGTGGTAAAACTTCATTTTCGCTGTCAGAACCCGACAAGACGACGACTTCTCATCCGCCATCGTGGATTCTATAACGTGTAGCGCATATAAAGCGAATAAACGCGAACGAGGCTAGGCAGCTTACATGCATTTGTACACGCTTGCGCGCGTTCGTGGAAGTCCTTAACACACGCGGTGAATGGCGGAATTTCCAGTCGAATCAATGATACGATTTCGCATGTTATTATTTTTATTTTGAGTTTAGGAGCAAACTTCAGCGATGGCAACATGTTGCATGTGCTCATAAATATTATTTTACATATTATCATGTCCAAGAACCGTGGTTGCATTTGCCGCCCCACGAAAACTCACAATTTTAGCGAGCATCCCACAGTCTAAGTACAGTGTATGCCCTTTAAGTCCAGTTATATGGGATCCCTGAACGAGCACTTAGATCGCGACTGGTTCAGGAGAGAGATGTGAAAGGGGTCTTACTGATAGGTGCTCTTCCCAATAGCACCTTTTTTCAACACTCAAACAAAAAACACAAGACAAACTGAAGTGCTCTAAAAGAACGCAAATATCAAGCAACACCGGTGATGACTCATCCGTATCTGCAAATGATGAAGATGTATCTATAGAACTTCTACAGTAACTACAAAAAGGAAAAAATACGCTTCAGAACAAACAAATAATTTAGAATGAGAATATATATGCCTTTATGGTAAAACAGATACCTTGAGTCATATGTTTGCATCCCAGTTGACACAATACAATCAATTCTCAATGCAGACTAAAGACTATCAGTCATGCACTAAGAACCTGCTGCCTTCTAAATGCTGCACAAAAAAGTATTGATCATTAGAGGATTGTATATGGCGTCTATTGAAGACCGACCACAATACATACATCTGCCTACAAATGTAAGGAAATACTTTCACTTCTGCAGTGAACATGCACCTTAAAGACAGAGTAACCCATTTGCACAAGTCATGAAACTTGGCAGGAATCAGAAGTACACCCTATCTATAGCATGTTTGAAATCTCACAGTCATATAACTTCACAAACCTTTTCCAGGAAAAGTGAAAAATTATCCTTGTTTACATTTTAGTGTTTAGTAATGAGGGGCTTCTTCTGCTCTCCCTTCTCTTTCTTCTTTCTTTTCACTGTTTTTCTTTCCTTCCTTCTGCTATAATATGTGTACCGATTGTAGGCGCACAAATGCTGAAACGCTGCATAAAGAGCAGAACATTTGCTCCAAACAAATCTTAAATCCAAACTGAGTTTCTTTTAGGCAGGCTATAACATCATTTGACATGGCTCCCATGTTCACCACTTCATCCAGACAAGAAATTCAAATTCGATTTTGGTGAAATCCGACATCTAATACAGGGTGTTTGTGTCAATTTTGGCTGGAAATTCCTACCAGCTCTGACATTCTAAATCCCCACCAATCATCTGACAGCATAACTCATCGTGTTTGAGGTGGGGCTGGGGCTGGGGAGGAGAAGGAAGGGTGAAGGGGTAATGGCAGTGCCAATGATGGTCACAAGGTATCCCACAGAATGAAGCTATCAGGATGATATTGGCAAAGAGAGTTCTGAGTATGTATTCAAGCAAATATTGTACAATCCCCCCCCAAAAAAAAAAAAAAAATTGTTTACATTATTGCTTCAATACCTTAGATATGTGGGCTATGTAGACCCTAGTAAAGATGTCCCAATAAAATAATTTACTTATTTAAGGAAATTGTTAATTGTATTAAAAAAGAACACTTTTTATTGGCACACATCACATATTCCTGCATGCCCACTGATTCCACACCTTTGTATTGGTCGCTGTTCTTGTTGTTTTTCGGTGGATACTTTTTAAGTGAGCATATTCCGGAAATGGTTCCTTCACAATGCCTGTTATTTTTACAGGAGTACTTTGCAGCCATGTCCTCTGAATACACTTCCATCTGACATCTCCTTTCATGTACCCACTTAAAGATCTGTCCCAAATGCTTTCAAGATCGCATGCCTGGTAGTGTTCTCATTATGTCTGGGGTATGTGATGGGCTGAATGGTATAAATACACCTTTTTTAAGTTTTTGGTTGGCTCCTCTCTTTATGGCCCCTCCCCCTTGATTCTCCGCCACAGTTCAAACATTGGGTCTAATTAGAATGGACAAGAGAAGGGGAGGGAGAGGGGAAAGAAAGAGAGAGAGGGGAGAGAGAAAGAGAGAGAGGGGGAGAGAAAGAGAGGGGAGAGAAAGAGAGAAATAGTGGAGAGAAAGGGACAAAGAGGGGAGATAAAGAGAGAGAAGGGAGAGAAAGAGAGAGAGGGGAGAGAAAGGGAAAAAGAGGGGAGAGAAAGAGAGAGAGGGAAAAGAAAGAGAGAGAGGGGAGAGAAAGAGAGAGGGGAGAGAGAAAGAGAGAGAGGGGAGAGAAAGAGAGAAAGAGGGGAGAGAAAGGGGGAAAGAGGGGAGAGAAAGGGAGAAAGAGGGGGGGGGGGGAGAAAGGAAGAAAGAGGGGAGACAAAGAGAGAGAGGGGAGAGAAAGACTGAGGGAGATTCAACTATGACTACAGTTAGATAGTGAATAGCGACAGAAAGAGATGGATATCTAAGTAGACCCAGATAGGGAATGAGAACATGATACATGTAAACATTGAGACAGCCAGAGAGAGAAAGACAGACAGACAGACAGACAGACAGAGAGATGGGTGGAAAAACATTCACTCCAGAGATAGGCATATATCTAGATTGTAATGAAAAGAAATGTGGAGCTAGATAAACTCTATTACAGTTTGATAGTTTCAGCTACTACATGTGACATCATGACCACTTAAACAGAGATGTCAGCAATATTCTTATATAAATCATGGAGCAGACTGACATAATCGTATGTGCATTATCTATCCTAATGAATAACATCTTCAGTAAAAAAAAAAATTAATCCTTTCAGAACTGTTCTTGAAGGACAGATCAGAGGCTGTCAGCGTCATATTCCTTACGAAGGCAGTGCAAGAGATCCTTCATGACATTCACTTCTCCTTTTTCACTTGCATCTTTCTATTTCGTTGCTTTAAACGCTACTCCTCCTCTTCGATTTAGCACTGCTATTCAAGTAAACAGTAAGGCTAATTGGAATGGACAACGAAGAGAAAAGAAAGATGCAAGGACAGAGAGGGGGTGGATGAGACGGACCAAACACAAAAGAGACTAGCTCCCTAAATATCACCATATAAGACTTCCTCTACTTTTATCTTGTAGTATCCCCAAGGTAGATAATCATGCACGAGACAAAATTGTGTGAGAAAATAGTCCAAGAACAATGTAAGGACTAGCCAGGACAGTATGGAAGGAATAGAAATGAAAGGATTAAAGAGGGTTCCAGCTTGTAGCCAGCAGACAACAGGGACTCAACAGATTTGCTTCTTTTCTTGAGTCTTTCCTTGCATCGTTTCTTGAGGCATGGTCTGGTGGAGGACACTGCTGAGACAATGGGTCTGGCCCCTGACCATCTTCTGGTAGGCTGGGAGCAGAAATGGGGGGTGGATTTGGGGGGATAATAACATCCTGCTATAACATTTCTTCATTGCTCTCCTTCTCTCTCTCTCTCTCTCTCTCTCTCTCTCTCTCTCTCTCTCTCTCTCCTCCTCCTCCTCTCTCTCTCTCTCCCTCTCCTCCTCTCTCTCTCTCTCTCTCCCTCTCTCTCCTTATCTCTCTCTCTCCTTCTCTCTCTCTTTCTCTCTCTCTTTCTTTCTCTCTCTCACTCTCTCCTTTTCTCTCTGTGCTTTCATGAGCCTGTGTGTCTCTCCCTCTCTCTTTCTTTCTATGAACCTTTTTCCCTCTCTTTCCATGTGTATTTTTCTTTTCATCCCTTTATGTAGAACCACAGAACAAATTTGAAATGTATCACAAAATTTGTCTTGATGTTACCGATACATGTTTGACTATGGGTGAGGGCAGAAGGGGGTCCTTACTTCCAGGTAGCCCCCTCCCCCCCCCACCACCACCCCCCACCCCCCTCACCCCTCTCCAATGTTAATCCCAACCAAGACAGAGAACCACACAAATTATAATGCATACCATCTAAGCAAGGATACTGGACTCTTTGGGATCTATATGGCCTTCTTGGTAAACTCACAATAATTTGAGCACTTATGTAACATAATTCTCACCATTTTAGGGTCACCAGTGCTTGAATTAAAAGTAATTTCTGACAATATTTAGCAAGGGTAGTAGAATAATTGTCATGTAAGTGGGGGGGGGGGATAACTCCCCCAAAGGTTAACATTTGGAGAACCCTATTTTAAAACATGGGAGGGGCACTTTTTATGACAACCTTCACCTTTATTCCCTTTTTTGTTTGTTTCTTCCTTTCTTTTTGTGTGCACTCTCTCTCTCTCTCCCTCTCTCCCTCTTCACATGGGTAAACTGTAAAATTCACACATATATCCTGGAGAACACACACGCATTCCACGTACATTAACACATCCACATACACACAAACATCACAGCAATCAAGGGAAACCAACTACTACCAGTACTATGTGCCATACAAAGTTACTCAACTAATTCTGCCACAAAAGAATACACCAGAAAAACACATAAAACGAATCACACTAACCCATTCAATAGTGTACAAATCTCTATAATTGTCCCAAGAGGAACCAGTATTACTGTTAACAAGCCTAATCTGAGGATTCACAGGGGATTAACGTGTGGCATAATCCAGCAGGGGACTGCTAATATTCTTTTTGCAACCTTCTTATCAGAGGCAGGTAACGTACCTAAACAATTAGATCTATACATTCAGTTGAAAACCAAGCATACATATGATGCTGTTGCAGGCATGTATTTTGTTGTGTAAGTAAGGTTTGCTTCAGCTTTCTTATACAATACCGATGGATGAAGGACTTTTTAGAGGATTTCTTGGCATGCCCTCCTTCTTCTTTTCTGTCTTCCTTTGTTTCTTTCTTTTTTTTTTCCTTTTTTTTTTTTTTTTTTTTTGGGGGGGGGGGGGGTCCAATGCTATACAGTATAACAATCACTACTGTATCCAAAACACTAATGGTTCCAGACATATAATGAACAGTCAATGGTCTATTTTCTTTCTTACTTTTCTTTTAATTTAGCCAAGGCAATTTTTGTCATCCAGTTATATAACTCCCTGAAGCTATCAACCAACATAGCTAGCGCTTCATTGCCTTTGAAGTTAATTTCAATGCAGGCATAGATAATACTCCTTAAGTAAACAGACTTTAAATCTTCATGGAATTAAACTCCACACTGCAAAACCAGCAGTACAAAAGTGAGAATTGTGCCTATTGCAACTCTCTTATATATCAATAATAACACATTAAACCAACTATTGAATATCGTACAGATTTCACTCTTATTTTGATGATGAAATCACTTAAAATAGCAATTTCCTCCAAGTAGGTACAAAGGCGACTTCAAAGGATTGTATCATTAATGGGGTAAACACTCTCAAAGTCTACAATCTGAAAAGTCACAATAAAGTAAAAGCAGCAATGCATGGAGCCCATAGAAATGCTGATGAGAAGTCAATCTTGGTTTGTATGCATGGGGAGTGAAAAGAGGAACAACCAAAGAACATCTAGACATACACTACAGCTCAAAGAAATTGGCATAGGGAAAGGGAAAGGGAAGGACCCGCAGTTTTAAACTGTGGTATATTTTGTTTAGTTCAGCATGAAACATGCTTTTTAGGCTAAAGCATAAATTACATTATATTGGTGAATACTGAAGTATTGGTGTACCAGCATGTCAATACCATCATTCACAATGAATATCAAGTACTACTCTTTATTGTTTATAGTAATCCTTCAACACAATTATTAATCTATTTGTGTATTGATGTAGTAGATAATATAGTTTGCATCCCATCATATTTGAATCATATATCAAGAAAGATTTCACCTGAAAATCAATTGGTTAATAATTCTACTTAAAAATCAGTTAAAGTTAAAGTAAAACATCCCTTTTTAGCGAGCAGCAACACAAAATATACAAATAATTCAGTGACTTAAAATACTGTAATTTCACAGGCTATTTTCCCAATCAAGCTCTTTTTGAACAATTTGAATGACACGGCTTCCGGGATAGAGGTGAATGAGAACCCTGCCAAGTGGATGATTAAACATCGGCTGAGAGATAGGCAGACTCTTTTAATGTTTACCGCTTCACGCCAGGTATTGGAATTCTTAAATACCCAAGGCTGCTTGCTCCAAGCTATATCTATTTCTGATGAAAGAGAGATTATCCAAAAAGAATGAAAGAAAAGGGAGAACGGGATAGAAGGGTAGGGGTGGGGTTACAGATGGAGATGAAAGATTGCAGGAGAGAAAATGAGAGTTCAATAAAGACCCCACATAGAATACTCATTCAAATTTGTTAAAGTAGTTCATATTAAAAACTTGATTAAGAAAGAACAAAGAAAAAAACATTAATTTGGGAAAGACAGAATTATGGCTTATTGGCAATGCAAAAGACATATTGGTCAGGATGGTATACTTTCTTAAGGGCTATAACAGGGAAGCAAAACATAAAATCAACTAGTACTCCTCAAGTGATGACATGAAAAAGAAAAATTGTTTTCACTTTGAAAACAGAAAAGATCGAAATAATACATGAAAGGCATTGGGATTAGGATATGAGCATTACAAGTCCTTTTTGACACAGCTGCTATACTACTACACAAAAGTGAAATTGATTTTAAGTGGATTTATATTGATTGCTAGATTTCAAGTAAGTTTTGGGTGGGCTGTCCAAAACTCAGCAGTTCTGTAAAATAGAGATAGGAAACCACTACAAAACACACATCATGGCTCTTCATGCCATAGTCATGCATTGACATGAGCGGACCTCAGCTGATGAACATACTGACCAGTGAAATATTCTGGTACCTTTGTTGGTAACACAATATTCCCCAGTTGTTGTATGTAATATTGCAGTCAGACTTCCTAACTTTCAGGACTCAAATATCACTGAATATGTTTTTTGGGTAATGTTTCTAGTTTGATTGCCCCTCCAGAAAGACACACATGCACAAATTCAGAATACAGTTTCAGCTTGTGTTACTAGACACCCTCACAAAAGTCAGAAATGTGTGAGAAAAACACTTGAGACAACAGCAGCAGAAGGGGGCATCAAAACATGCGACCAACTAATGCTCCTCAAAAGAAGCTGGTTATAGGATAAAAGCTCCTCACCAAAAGGACCTTTCTCTTTTGTAACAGTCACGTTTTGTGATCCACAGGAAGACACTACATGTGAGAACCCAAAAGATGGGTTTGCAGATCAAAGAAAGAAGATGCCTGACCAAATACTATCACTTGTTTGCCAACCAGTCTCTGTTTCTTATACCACAAGTTTTTTCAAGATACATACAGTCTCTATAAGCTTTCTGAAGAAGAGTTAGTCTTGTAGCAGGCTTTGCTCCTCATTACTATCTTTTCATATTCAACTCCTTTTATGGTGCTTCAAGGGATAGTTCACCCTGAGAATAAGTTAGATGCAATAAAAGCAGAAACATAATAGTGAAGGTTTAACGAAAATCCGTCAAAGGACAAGAATGTTATGATCTTTTGAAATTTTACCACTATGACATCAGGTGCAAGGTGCTGTCCCACAGGTTGTGTACAGAATAATTTTTTTTTTTCATACAGGTATGTGTGTAAAAACATATTTCTAATAATGTATCAAATGCACAGGTAAAAGGATTCATCTTTTTGAAGGAAATGCACATTCTCGAAAACAATTGTACACAACATATGGGAGAACACCATACACATGACGTCACAAAATCAAAACTTTAAAAGACCATAACTTTCTTATACTTTAATAGATTTTCATCAAACCTTCACTGATGTGTTTCTTTCATATATGTCTCCTTTTATTGAAACCAACTTAATTACAGTTTTATTAAATGTACAAGGCAAAACATATGTTTACATATATGGACCAAAAAAGAAAAAAATAATATATTAAACATAATTCATGTATAGAGTCATATTACATAGTCTACTTAATACAATTGATTTGTAATGGTATGATATGGATTATACCAATAAGTATGCAATCATTCAAGTAAAAGTACTAACAATTTTACTATATATACAAGGCAAAACATTTTTCAGATATATGGACAACAAAGAAAAAAAAAGAAACAAAAGAAAGAAAAAGAAGAGGAAGAAGAAAAAGAGAACAAAAAAGGAATGACAATGAAACATGACATAAGCGATGTATAATCAGAAGAAAACTTTGTCAAATACCTAGAAACTATATTCACAAGAGTGCCTTTAAAATGAGGAATCTTTTTCACACATGTTTAAGGAAAGAAGGGCCACATCAATTCTGAGTAATGAAATGGAATATATTTCCTTTGTAAATCACAATGATTAAGGAAAAATTACTTGAAGTGAGTCACCTTGATGACAAAATGCACCCTGCAATTAGCAACCATAATTTTCATACTATGGCGCCTCCTACGTGCGGTCTATAATTGTGAATATATTGTGAATATACGGTCTACAATTGTGAATATATTGTGAATATATTCACAATTTTAGAGAAATTCACAATATATTCACAACTTTAGAGAAATTCACAATATATTCACAATATATTCACGATATATTCACAATATATTCACAATAAATTCACGATAAATTCACGATTGTTGCGTATTTCTCGCCAATTTTGTCGTGAAATTTTTTCACGCGCTGAGCGGTACGTAACTCATACAGTACAGCCAGAGTAAATCTTCACCATATATTCGCGATAAATTCACGATAAATTCGCGATTGGGACGAATTTGTCGCCAATTTTGTCGTGAATTGGCGAATTAACCGCCAATTTTGTGGTTGAATTTATCGACAATTTCGTCATGATTTGGCGAATTTATCGACAATTTCGTTTTGATTTATTTTGCATACATGTACTATGCTATACGCGGTGCGGCCAATTTAGCCTCGAGAAGAGCATCCGATTGATAGAATATGACTTTGATCATGTCAGTGGCAACCAGCAGGATGACAATCCAAGGGTAGGTATCGTTTTGTTATTCTGCATTTCCTGACTTAAAGTCTGCTGACGCTTGTGGCTTCATGCTTGGTCAGGCTTTACTGCGATCAGCCCGCTCACTGCGTGAGCGGGCTGGGCGCTGAGCGGGAGCAGTCCCGGGGCTAGGTCTGGCTGGTGTGAGCAAGCACCGAGGGTGAGGCGTAGGGGCAATCCCGTTGAGGGTGTTTCACCAAGCTGTTAAGTCCAAGGAACGTCCATGACGGGGATATGGTATGAATAACAGAACAGCATTGACGTAGCGTTGGTATAATGGGGGTATATGGGCCTACCACTTACGTCAATAACAGTTCTCGCTACGCTCTCAATTACTGCGTCATGGCCATTAATTATCTTTGACGTAGCGAGAACTGCATGGACGTAGCGTTGGTGTAATGGGGGTCTAAGGTATCAAAGTATTCATGAACGACTGGTGATCTTTTGTGCTAAGTCAGATTCTCGAGAACAAAGTGTGGTATCACAGTCGTCTGTAAAGACGTTCGTATCTTACGAACAGCTTGGTGAAACACCCCCTGTACGATGTATCCATATATTTGGCACTTATTTTATGAATTTGAACCCTAAACCTAACCCTGACCCTAACCCTAAACCTAATTCTAAACCTAACCCTGACCCTAACCCTAGACAACTTCTTTGCCATTGAATTTGTCAAAAAAAAGTGATTTCTAGGTCTGTATTAGCACCCGTTCAGGCCCTTGCCCTGGGACAAACCTGTTACATGTGTAATAATACATGCTGCTACGCAGCAAGTACGCGCTCAGCACGCAGCTAGTTGCCTGTGCCTAGCCGCCTAGGCTGCCGCGCCGGTGCCGAAGTACGGATACACTTAAGCTGGTACATTTTTGTGTTGGGTTAGGATCAGGGTTAGGTTAAGGGTTAAAATTTGTGAAATTAGTGGGATAACCCGGTTCCCTATTGTACGGGTTATTCGGCGTAGGCTCATTGCACGATTGAAATTCCTTTGGAATTCTACTGACCAAATGTCATTTGTTAGGCCTAGTAACTGTAATGATAGTAAGTCTTGAGACAAGACTAGAGCACTTCTCAAGATGGCAACTGTATCAACACACACACGTATAATAGTCTGCTGCATTAAAGTTACTACAACGTAGAAGCCTTGTTCGAGTCATCCTATCTGAGTCTACACAAGATCACAACATGGTGCCAGAAGTCCAAGAACCAGCTCAGAAAATGTCCATTTCTGAGGATCAAGGCCCCAAACAGGTGCAGACATTCCGATATTGAGTGTGAATTACGTGTGTATTAGACTGGCTAGCCAGTGCATTGATATGTATGGTGTATCGAATGTACAGCACACAGTGCACTCTACTGTGTGAGTCTATGACTATGTGCGTGTAGAGACATCGCATAGTGCGTACGGCATACTGCTCAATGAAATTGTTTATCTCGTTGTTCTGACGGGTTGAAAAGATACCACTAGAGTAGAATAAGAGATTAAAGCTTTGTTCAGGGAGCGATTTACTGAAAAAAAGATTGCAAATATGGCAACCTATCTAAGCCAGCCAGCGCCATTAGACTTGACAGGAAATGTAGCAGAAAATTGGAAACGTTTCAAACAGAGGTTTGAACTGTACAATGTAGCTAGTGGTCTGTCGAAGAAAGATGAAAAAACACAGACATCCATGCTTCTGCATGTCATAGGAGACAAAGCTCTTGACATATACAATACATTCACATTTGCCGCTTCTGGTGATGAGATGAGACTTGAGAAAGTGATGGACAAATTTGAGAGCTATTGCATGCCAAAACGAAATGTGACGTATGAGAGGCACAAATTTTTCACAAGGTCACAAGAGGTCGGTGAGAATATTGATCACTATGCAACAGAATTGCGCAATCGCGCACAGTCGTGTGAGTTCGGAGAGTTGACTAACAGTCTGATACGGGACAGAATCATCTGTGGTATTTTGGACAATGGTGTTCGTGAACGTTTGCTGAGGCAGGATGATTTGACGCTAGAGAAGGCGTTGCAGCTTTGTCGTGCTGCTGAAACCACTCGAGCTCAGGCCCACGAGCTGAGTTCCACCGGTGAGAGAGTCTCAGTTGATGCTCTAGGGAGTAAGAAACTGTCGTTCAATTCAACATCACACAAAGGTCCAAAACAACAAAGTCAGAAATCAAAATATGCTTGTGGTAGATGCGGATATAGGCACAGTAGAAATGCATGTCCAGCACAAGGTCAGATCTGCAAGAAATGCGGTAGAGAGAATCATTTTGCAAAGTGTTGTCGGACTCCAGTTGCTAAAGTAGTAAACGAACTGCAACATATGGAGGAAGGGAATGACGGTTTTGTGGTTGATGTTGTTCAGTCAGCAGATTCTCCTGATGAATGGATGGTCAATCTTGTGGTGAATGAAAGGCCAGTAGATTTCAAGTTGGATACTGGTGCTCAGACTAACCTCCTTCCAGACTCAGTGTATCAGATGTTAAAACCCAAACCAAAGCTGCATTCAGCTAAAGTGAAGTTGACAGGCTATAGTGGGGTAGCCATCCCGGTGAAGGGTCGTTGCTTTGTACAGGTCAAGTACAAGGGGTCAACTCACAACATGACGTTTCTAGTCACTCCAGGTAAACGCCAACCATTGCTAGGGCTACAAGCATGTGACAAATTGAAGCTTGTAAAAAGAGTATTGAATGTCAAACAAACAAACAAACGAGTAGCAGACAGCTACCAAGACGTGTTCGAAGGGCTAGGATGTGTTCCAGGGAAACATCACATCACACTGAAAGAGAGTGCCCAACCTGTACAACACGCATGCCGGAAAGTTCCATTTGCACTTCGAGGTCAGCTCAAAGATGAATTAGACAAAATGGAACGCATGAAAGTCATCACACCAGTGGATGAACCAACTGATTGGGTATCATCGCTCGTGGTTGTGAAAAAGAAAAACGGACAACTCCGTGTGTGCCTAGATCCACGAGATCTAAACAGAGCAGTCAAAAGAGAGCACTATCAACTGCCGTCCAGGGAGGAAATCACAGCGCATTTTGCTGGAGCAAAACATTTCAGCAAACTAGATGCGTCCAGTGGATTTTGGCAGATCGAACTAGATGACGAAAGCTCAAAGCTGTGCACTTTCATCACTCCGTACGGACGGTACAGATTTCTGAGACTCCCATTTGGCGTTTGCAGTGCTCCAGAAGTGTTTCACAAGATCGTGCATAATTTGTTTGCACACATTCCCGGTGTCAACACAATGATGGATGACATAGTCGTATGGGGAAACACCCAAGAGGAGCATGATGCAAGGCTGATACAGGTCCTTGACATAGCCCGGAAAGTGAACCTGAAACTCAACAAAGACAAGTGTGAGTTTGACGTTGGAAAGCTGACATTCATCGGCGACTTGATCAGCGAACAGGGAGTCCAGCCGGACCCGAAGAAGGTGGCAGCCATCAGAAACATGGAAAGGCCACAATGCAAACAAGACGTCCAAAGGTTCTTGGGTATGGTCAACTACCAAGGGAAGTTCATACCAGACTTAGCCACAAAGTCAGCCCCTCTCAGAAGTCTACTTGACAAGAAAAATGAGTGGATGTGGCAAGACGCACAAGAGAAAGCCTGGCATCAACTCAAAGAAGCTCTGACAGAGCAACCAGTGCTACACTTCTATGACTGCGCAAAACCAACAAAAGTATCAGCAGATGCTTCAAAGAATGGCCTCGGTGCAGTGCTACTGCAGCAACATGATCACGAATGGGTTCCCGTAGCATATGCATCAAGAGCAATGACCGATGCAGAGACACGCTATGCACAAATAGAAAAAGAACTGCTGGCAATAACGTACGCATGCGAACGATTTCACCAGTACATCTATGGACAACAGGTTGAAGTGGAGACTGACCACAAACCACTCATACCGTTGTTCATCAAACCACTCTGTGACTGTCCTCTTCGCATTCAACGCCTACTCATCAGGGTGCAGCGATATGATTTGAAAGTGTCATACACACCTGGCAAGTACATGCACACTGCAGATGCATTGTCCAGAGCGGTAGATCCAGAGGCCGAGACGAATGTTGACAGAGAAGAAGACATCAGAGTCCATGTCGATGCTGTGATGATGAATCTACCAGTTACGTCCAACAGACGCAGCCAGTTTGTCGAAGAGACAAAGAAAGACAACACACTACAAGAGCTATTAGGCATCATCAGAAATGGGTGGCCTAATACAAAGCAGCAGTGTCCAGTAGCAGTCAGAGAATACTGGAACATCAGAAGCGAGCTGTCAGAAGCAGAAGGCATGATCCTGAAAGGCAGCAAGATAGTCGTACCAGCTACAATGAGACCGTTGATGTTGCGCAAAATCCATGAAGGACACCTGGGCATAGAAAAATGCAAGAAACGTGCACGTGAAGTCTTGTATTGGCCCAGGATCAATCAAGACATAGCTGCAATGGTACAAGACTGCAACTCATGCCTGATGTACAAGCCTAGACAACAGACGGAGAGTCTACAACCCCATGCAGTACCGAACAGACCATGGGAAAAGATCGCTGCAGATTTGTTCACGTTGAACAACAAGGAGTACATGGTGATCGTTGACTACTATTCGCAGTTTGTTGAAGTCTGTAACATGACTACAACTACAAGCAAAGCAGTGATCAAACACATGAAAGCGGTATTCTCCCGTCAAGGCACTCCATGCGAGCTTGTAACTGACAACGGTCCACAGTTTGCAAGTCAAGAATTCAAAAGCTTTGCAAGTGAATGGGACTTCGGTCACACAACAACAAGTCCGTATCACCCACAGTCCAATGGACTAGCGGAAACTGCGGTGAAGATCGTCAAGAATCTCATCCGCAAGTGCGAACACAGTGGGCAAGATGTCTACAGAGCTTTGCAAGTGTACAGAAGCTCACCACTGGAATGTGGAAAATCACCTGCAGAACTGCTGTACAATCGGCGCATGAGATCAAACCTGCCCATGGTAGACAAACTACTAGATCCCCAGCACATCGATCCTCGTTCGGTGAAAGAGAGGAAGGAAAGGCAGAAAGTGAAGCAGAAAGAGCGTTACGACAAACACGCTCAAGACCTACCAGAGTTCAACGTAGGTGACCATGTCAGACTCCAAGACATGCACAACAACCGATGGGCTCAACGCGGTACCATCACGTCGAAGCTACCAAACAGATCATACTTGGTAGAGACTGACAGGGGTGAGATCCGTCGCAGAAATAGACGTCATCTCAGACCTGCACCACCGACACAACGAGCCGAGCACATCCAGCATCCTACGCAGATGGACAGCGATCTGGATGACTACGCAGAATTCCCAGCGCAACCAGCTGAAGCTGCAGAGCAATCCGCGTCTTTGTTCAGAACAACTCGACATGGAAGAATTAGCAAACCACCCGAACGCATGGACTTGTAAAGCATTAAATACAACAAAGCGAATACTAAAAGAACTTTCGCGCTTTTATGTAGAATTAGTCGCGTTTTTAGGTAGAGTAGAATTAGTAAAGAGATCAAGTTGAAGTAACCTAGAAAAACTTGATAGCATAAATGTAACTATGTTTTATGTTTCATCAGCAAGATTTGGATAATCAGCTGATTATCTTCAGCGCGAACCAGTGATGGAACTGAACTCTTTTAAAGGACTGGATAAATATTCTTTTAAGATCTGCAACCGGATCCATAATATACGTTGACTATTATAAGATACATGTACTAGTTATAGTACACTTAGTGTTTCAAAGAAAAGTATACAAATTGACTGTCTGACATATTTGGAAACTGATACAAAGGATATGATGAGAATAAGTTTACTTTAATGAAAAGAATGTAAACCTTCTTTTTTAAAGAAAGGGAGGTGTAATGATAGTAAGTCTTGAGACAAGACTAGAGCACTTCTCAAGATGGCAACTGTATCAACACACACACGTATAATAGTCTGCTGCATTAAAGTTACTACAACGTAGAAGCCTTGTTCGAGTCATCCTATCTGAGTCTACACAAGATCACAACAGTAACGTTAAATTAAAGAAAGGGCAGAGATTCTGCGACAGGCCGGGTAAGGGGTAGATAAAAAAATCAGTCACTGTAGTCTGTAGCCTGTGTAGGACTAGAACGTTGGATTCGCTGAAATTGCATCTGTCGATCTGGCTCTCCTGAACACCCTCGCGGGTATGTCAAAAATGTAATTTCGATCAAAGAATGCCCCGAATGAAATGGTTATTTAAGGTTATTTATTTAGGCTCCCGGGCAGCGTGACTGGGCTGGCTGCAGTATAAAGGACTGCAACAAGATAAAAGTAAATAAATCCTCAACAATGCATGGATTAATATCTCATATGTGTTGGGATCTATGAATTTGTGAGAAAAAACACAGATCTTGCATACTTTTTGGAATTTTTGTGTAGTTGTGACTGACACATCTCAATCAAACTGCCTTAAAATGTATGAATGTGAATATTTTCCAGAAAGCTGAATAGGATTCATTGTTGCTATTACACTATGCAGCAACATGTGCAAAAATTTTCTTGAGTGCTACATTTGTGTAAAATCCATACAAAGTGCATCTATTCTCTGATTTTGAGAGCAGGACAGCAGTTAGCAACAACCCATGGCAACTAATAACGTCATGACAAATATTACAAGATTTATTATTTTTGGCTACTTGTAACATTTCTACACTAATGAATGTCGAAATGAGGAGGTTCATGTGGGCTATTTTATACAAAATTGTCTTATTGTGGAATGTGCAGTGATCTTTATATAATTTTTATTACTTATTGCTTTTCTTCCACAGATGATCTTGTTTGTGGTGCATCTACTTACTCTTGAGGTGGTATGCATTGCTCCTCCATACACACCAGCCCAAGATGGAATTGGAAACCATGCTGACTGTATCCTTTTCTTGAGGAGAGAAACTTTCATTCATGTGAGGTTTCCATTGAATTCAGTTCTGAACACTCCAATTTCAATATATGCACTACCAGTACTTTGTATAATATGTTTTCATGGTAACTCCAGTGCTTTTTGGAGGTTTGGTCCACTAGCTAGCATAACCTGTAAGATATTCTGAGTGCATTATTAAATCAGGTGGATGTCATGAAAACAAGTTTTTGAACACAGTACAGGTATGACAAGTGTTACTTGTAATTTCATTTCACATCACAGGAATAAGTTTCCCTGATAAAACTACATATGGAAGAAACAACAATTGCATTCATGTTTATTTTATGTTGACTTGGTTTTTCCTTAATCCATTGCTCTTTCTTACAGTATATCAACTTGTAGCTGGATATTTTATTTCAGGCTATAGTATGTCTGTTATCTGTGCCTTTCTCCTTTACCGGCATGGTGTTTCAAGAAGGTATAGTGAACATTTATGTGATTATGCTTCCATCACAAAGTGCTAAAATGGCATTATTCATGGTTGCTTATGATATGTGACAGGACAAATACCTGATAATTGAGGAGATTGTGAGTCCTATGGTTTAATGGTCACAGATCAAGTTTAAATCAAAGAATTGAATGGATTACAGGATAACTTCACCCAAAACTAATGCAATGATAAGATAAAGATCAGGGAAATCTATGTTTATGTTTTGGATCAACAAACTATTTATGCACAGTTTGATCCCAAAAGAATGTTTTTTTATTAGGTGCTCTTGTGTGATTACAGTCTGTTAGTGCTAGCGCTCTTACACTTAATGAGCTGCTCGTCTGTCAACCATTTTGGATTTTATAAACCTGAAAGATCTGATATAAAAATCGTAAATAACTCTAGGCATCACCTTATGGGACTACTACTACTAAGCGGACGCATCCGAGATTGAGTTCACAATGCAACGCCATGAGTCTTTATCATTCATCAATGTCTGCAAGTCCCCAGTTTCACACTTGATGTCCCTTGCAATGCAATCCATATAGTTCAGAGGTCTCCTTCCTCTGTTAGGGCATGGGAGTCTCATGCAAATAACATCTGATATTACTTGGTCTTTAGCCCTAAAGCAGTGACCAGCGAATCTCGTTCGACGCTGAGCAACAATGGTAGAGATAGGAGATATGGGAGACCAGCTCAATACAGTATATTAATAGAAGGTGTAAAGCCCTTCAATGAAAGTTTTGCAAAGATTTGCTAGACAAACATTCTAGATAAATGGGCTGGGCCTGGGCCAAGGCTCCCCCCTTGGCCCCCATGAATATGTGACGTAGAAGGTGCAGAACGATAAATTTTATTCTGCGTGCACCACGTCACCCCTCAATGGGGGGGGGGGGGGGTAGGGGGGTTAGGGGGGTGGCCCAGCAACAGACTGCACAATTATAGCAGATGACGGTTGACGTTTGGTATTTTAGTACCTCCTAAAAGTTGTTAGAAGGCTTCCCAGCAAGCCAAATTTGATTTTACGTTATATCAAATTAAAAAGAATTCTGCTCTCAAAAAATGTGATGAAGAAATATTCTTATTCGACTCAAAGTCAGTGTCCAGTCCTATCTTTGGGAAGGAAGCACTTTTGAAATATGCTTATTTCTTTTCTTTTTACAAAATGCAAATTGGGGGCCATGGAAAAGGGCTATCCTATCATTAAACATGATAATGTCTTCTATTTTCCATAATCCATAATCGCAAGTGTTTGCACTGAAGATTTGTCTGTGTGCATGTTTGTCATTGGTCATTGTAAGCACGTTTCAAAAGGTGGCCAAACAAAGAATACAGGGATACCATCTTAGACATCTTAATGCACTTAAAGTGTAATATGCAACGAAAATTATATAAAAAATAGAAAGTGTTACAGACAAGACCTTGTGATGAAATAACATACCTTTGAACAATGAAACAAACAGATGTAAGCATGAATGATAGACTTATAGTTTAATGTTGTTAACATTGGCAGTGCTAACTTTGCTTCTGTAGAATTCTCCAAATATCAATTAACAGCAGATGAACCTTGCCCAGAGTTATGGCCTGCTTAATCTCAGATAAACCAAAATCAACTAAGCGATTGTACGCTTTCTTTTTTACTCTAGTGTTCATCAGGTGAAGCGTAATTGCAGAAAACTTGGTCTTCGTCGTCGTTGTCCTGAATCACCGGAAGCTGACATAGTCCGAGCTATTGCTGTAAGTTACCAAATTTGCTTAATTCTTGTATTCTGTGACAGTAAATAGGTATATCCATCATTATAATACATTTCTGGGAGCAGAAGGCATGTTAAAATTGGCAGGCAGGCAATTTTGATTATACTTTGTTCTGTACCTCATCTTACCGCTGTTCTCAGCCATATATGTGTATATGGTCTTCATTAAATTATTGAAAGACATCATATGATTGTTAATGCTTGATCAGGTTATTAATTCTATGTTTCATTGACAATGTGTTGTGGGTTGCCCCTTTGCAAGTTAGCCAACTGTTATTCCTTTTCAACAGATTGAACAAAGGAAAAAATAGTTCTATGGAATTCCTACTTCTCCTGAAATGGCTTCAAAGTGGCTATAGGATATATATTACCTATATTATATTGCAACATTATAGATGCACGTTGGTAAGAATTTTCTTGCCGCTATTGAAAATGTAAAAATGAAATTGAAAATATAGTTTGCACAGAACAAGACACAAAATAGATACACTGTATTGTGGTATTAGATTTGGTCTTGATATGAATGGTGTCCATGAATGGGTTGTATTAAGTGCACAATTATAAGTGTAAGAGCAAGGTGAGTTTGGTCTTCTTCAATTGCATTGGCAAGCTAGAGCAAATACCTGAAGACAGAAGAGGTATGACATCATTCCCCCATCCATTATGAGTGCTGCCGGTACCTAATTGCACCCCACATAATGTAGAATGACATGATGCACAAGTCACAACACTGACCAATTCTGCTGACACAATGACTAGCAAGATTATCAAAAAAATTGCGCTTATTTTGCGGTTATGGGCCACTTTGAATGGGAATGATCTGAAAGAATGAGTGTGTTTGCAATGCCCTTTGAGTGTTAATCTACTTTTGGTTCAAATTAAAGGCCAATATGATAACAAAGGTTTGTCATCATGGGTTATTGTCCTTGTATATCCTTTTATGTGGTTTAACCAGGGATACGTTAGGAAGGAGGGACAACTCAATCATAATATATTCAAACATCTGTAAGCGTGCTAATGAACGTCAAAAGCATTCCACAATCACTGCAACGCTTTGATGTCCCATGTGCGGCACTGTCATTTTGCTGCCGTCAACTTGGAAAGCAATATCTCTAATTCCCTGTTTTGTTTCTCGAAGCTGTGTTTCTTATCACATTTTTTTTTTAATTTTCAAGAAAGTTAAGGGCAACACCACTTAAGATCCTGTATCTTTTTTCTTCTAAATAATTGTCAAATGATGCACAAACGGAGATATAAGATAATATTCTTACTTACATAATTAACAAATTTCGTCACTTTCCGGAGATTTCTGGAAATGTCTAATTCAATCATTATCAAAATTATATATTGAGCTCTTTATTTTCATTAACAGAGTTTGCGTGAATTTGCGTGCAGCTCAGATATTTTACTAAAAAAAAACTTTATTTTTGATTGCTGATATCTTTTTTCCTCACAAAAGTATTGATGCAATCCAACAGAAGTGGACATGCGAAGTAAGACTCTACATTTCTTTTGTTCTCTCTGAGAAACTGTTGCTATAGGCAATCCTGTTCGTTATTGTTAAAACACATGAAAAGCACATGCTGAGACCACATGATTTTTTCGTCGGTGCCACGCATGGGCTCAAAAGAAGAATGTTGTTTTATATCCTCCCATAACATTTCCCTGGTTTAACCATTAAATAAAATGTAATCATCTTCTTACTGTGCAAGATTCCATGTGAGAGTTCCATGGTATCAAAGTAGAACTAGAATTCCTCCCTGTACATTTGTTTTATTCAGGAATCAATGAATTGTGTAGAATTTGGATCACACTTTTTGTACGTCTTTGTCCTTCCCAAATGAAAAAAAAAATTCTTTAGATATTTGTATTTCTTGGAGTGTTAAAAAGTGAAATTTCTTTTTCTTTCTTTCCTCAACATATTCAGAGAGAGCTCAATGGAAGTGAATCATGCTGTGGATATCGTGCAATGTGGCAACGCCACAGACGTGACCATCACCTTAATGTAAAACGGTATGCTTTCAAAGTATGATTTTGAGCCATTGAGGTACATGTCAACCATTACTTATTGGTATACGTGCACAAATAACTTTGCCATCACATTATATTTCTCTACAGTAATATTTATAGTATGATTGGGAAAAAAGAATGCCATGGGGCATGTTTCTGCAGAAACATGACAGTGACACCTCATTTACTACAACTGACGCTGGAATGTATGATGGCAAACTATATTTTTATTGAGAATATCACTTGTGATCTGTCTCATCTTGTGTATTTATATAGAATGGTAATGAAAAGACCATTGATTACCATTCTTAGAAAGTAGAAACTTAGAAAGTACCTGAATCAGATTGTATTGCAACAGCTTACTTGTTAGCCTACCTGCCTCCCACCTTACCCCTCTTCAGTGAATTCAAAACACAGCTGCCCGTCTCATCACTTGCATGAGAAAGCACAATTACATCACTCCTGTCTTGCAAACATTACATTGGTTAAACATCCCTCAAAAAATTCAATCAAAAATACTTCTTCTCAAATACAAGGTAATTCATGATCTTGCAACATCATACCTAATCGATCTCATCACAAAAAGATATCCTACCTCTATGTCTTTCCGCTCATCATCAAAACTCCAACATGCACCTGGCCCGCGTGGTTGTATCCGTTATGGTGATCGTGCTTTCTCGGTGTGTGCCCCTGCTCTCTTGAATAATCTCCCTTCCCACATTCAGAATTCTCCTACTGTCGATACAATTTATAATCGACTCAAACTCATCTTTTCAATCAACACAACAAGTAAGCTGTTGCAATAACAAGTTATCTGTTATCTTGCTATTTCATTTATTGATTTGTTGTTGTAGGATTGATATTTCATATCTCTTCATGTTTGACACTAGTAATTACCAGTTATCTGTTATTATCTTGTTATTCCAATGATTGAGTTTCTATATGATTGATAATTAATGTTATACAATTGGTATTTAATTACCTCTTAATGTTATACACTTAGATTTCATACTTGTCTCCATTTAGATTTATTTCATTATGTTACTATTATTATAGTTATTATTATATTTATTTTTAGTTTGCCTTGTAAGGTGCTTATAAACTATATTGTATTAAGTGCTATAAAAAGCTTCATATCATCATGATTATTAGCATTCTCTAAAGATGTTGAAAAGTCCTTGAAATATGGAATGTACCGGTAAATCAAGTTTAAAGCACTATAGCCTGTGAGAAATTGTGAGAGATGTTGCAATTGGTTGTGTGATCATGGAAGTCATTACTTCAGAATAGTTCAAGTTGTCACTCATTAATGTTCATTTCATCAGTACATCTTGGCTTGCAACATTAAAAATGCTATCTTTACAGATGTTTACGTAAAAGTAATGGCTGTTAGCATTACCTTTGATCATGTTACAACAAACATACGGTTCATCAAATGTTCTTGTAAAGTTCCCCTAAAATCATCTTCTGCTAGCAAAATCATGACATCATGACATCTGGACCACCAGAGCATGCATTGTTAGACATTGCCTTCTTTTTTTTATAATATCATATTGGAATATATTAATGAAAGTTCAGTCACTACCTGCTGTGGTTATTACTTCTTTGTGCCAAAAAAAGTTAATCTTTAGGTACATAATTACATGTAGATGTACTCTTTGCCCAGTCTAATAAAGAGTTTTGATTAATAGCAGTTCATTTTATTCCATTCATTATAAAGAAAGATATATTCATCGACAAACAACCTTTCATAATACCACAACATGAATAGATATAACAAATATTAATAAAAACACAAATCCAACAAATTGAGCAGTAAGCCTTATAAATGCTGACCCCAAAAGTAAGGATTAAAGAGGCATAAGATGTGTTGATCTGAATCGATTGCAAGTCTAATCCCTGTCAATGATCTAGTGTTACAATTGATACCAATCACAAGTCCAGTTGCAATCAATTAGTTCTTTGTAAGGCAGAGCCCTTATTTTGTAGTGGGATCTGTTTTGAAGCAATGGAGTTGTAGTTGCTAGAGCAGTTTTCACTGTATCCCCTTTCTTAACCCCCTGGAGTGGTCTATATGTATGTAGGTGTCACTGTAATGTTAAAGATGTGCTCCTTGTGTTTTCTTTTGGCAGATCAACATCTTACAGGTGGTCAGCAGCGAGGACAAGAAAGAGGCAGAGAAGATAGACAGGTCCTGCAGAGAGGCTTGTGCCAAGGTACGGACCAAGTTACATTATAGCTTCCCAATTAGCTGTTGCCATAGAAACAGCCAGTTATTGGAGCTGTATGTGTAAACTATCACTAATTTAAAGACACATTTTTTTTTGTTTATATGCATTTGTATTGTTAACATTACCATTCATGCAACAAGTCTCTGAAAGCTCTAAATGTTCTTTGTATTATTTTGTGTCATTTCCTAGACAGTAGTCTGTAGGATATTTTGCTCTCTGTACTCTTTGGCATACATGCCAACCATACTGAACTTGGAGTAATTATTATTATATTCCACATACTAAGAATGTTGCTATATGATTGGTCAAGAGTTGATCACGTGATGAGGCGTAGTTTTTCCTATCAGATCACCTGGGAATAAAAGTTCGTTACACTCTAGGTGATAGTACTTTTTGGTTTCGCTGATCTCTTCACTCCTTACAGTCCTAATGCGTGATTAATATCTTGAGTACGCGTGAAATAAAAGTGCGTTACACTCGGACTATCACTTGACATCTAACGCGCGTCCTAATGCGCGTCCTAATGCGCGTCCTAATGCGCGTCCTAATACGCGTCCTAATACGAGTCCTAATGCGCGTCTTAACGCGTGTTCCCATGGCAGCGGCTCGGGGTTATGGAGATAAGTAAACATTACCTTTTTACGTCAAATTGTCATTTTTGGTATAGATAGTTGGGTTCAGATGTGGAATATAAAGCAAATAGTCAACTTTTGGTTTCAAGCAATGAGAGAGCTATCACCTCCTCGGCGATCTGAATGTATACGCTATCTTTCCTCAGCTGCGCTTCGGAAAGATAGCTACATCCAGATCGCCTCGGAAGTGATAGTTCGTCCCATCACCCTCACCAACGCTGATTATTTGCTTACTATTATTTGGATGGTTGAACATATAAAGTACTGTATATGCCATATGTTTAGTGAGTATAATTTCTTGTGAATCAAGACTTAGCGACAATTTTGCGAGTGGTTAGACCGTGGATCGTAGAGTACTGAGTAATATTAGTGTGTGCATGTCGTATTCATGTCGGGATCAAAGTTAATAAACTTTACGTGGTGTTAAATTCACGACTAGCACCTGACGCAAGAAATTCACAAAAATTAAAAATCGTGAAATATATGGAGTATACAATATTTAGTGAGGATCAATGTCTACTTGTTCCCAGGTGAGGCATTTCCTGGACAGCAGCCTGTACGACCTGCGGCAGCTGAGCATGTGGAGGATCAGCTACCAGTTCTCGGTGGCCTGCCCCTGTAGCAAGGTGTGCTTGGCCCACAGCCAGTCAGCCTGCGGCCAGGAGGCCTGCCAACACTTCCAGAGTCTGGACCAATGCCTGGCAAACAAGGTGCTCCTGTGCGAGTCCCGGCAGGTGCGTACCAAGGCCTTTCAGCAGCGGTTCCCATCGGAGAACCGTAAGTGGCGCTTAATTTCTAAATGACAAAAAGTCGATAGGGACCTTTCGATTGGGTGAACGAGAGTGATGTGACGCCCGGCAGCAGGCGTATGTCAACGCGTTTACTCCCTACGTTGAGCCGCTCCTGAAATGCGTTTCGATTTCGAGCGTCACGTCTAGTCAACGTAGTGACGTCATGGCCCCTGTGAAAAGCGCGCGCACCATCATCGGTGGATAGAGATCAGTGGTGTGGCCCTACTGGTGGCAATACGTATACGGGCGCGGTTAAAATGTATATGTGGGACTGTAGTGTGCATTTGCAACTTGCTAGACGACAGAGCAAACAGGTACCTGATAGGCTGTAGTTGGTACATCAGTGGTGCTCATGTGAAGTGAGAAGATGATGAACTTTCTGGTAATATAGCTATTTATATTTTATTTTAAAAAATAAATGGAAAAATCGTTGAACTTCCCACTGATTTACTGTAACTCAGCATAATCTTCCTCGGCACCGTCCATATCGAGAGGAGTATGACATCATAGACAGCACGGGATGAGCCCGGCGCGACTGAATTGGGTGGTCGGTGAAAACCTGGGTGAACGCGTTGAGCCGAGGGGTGTTGAGCCGAGGTGTCGACGTTGAAGCATGCGTGGTGCGAAAAAGTGACATCATTCATGGTGACGCCTGGCGTCACGTCCAAATCGAAAGGTCCCTAATGTTTGCAGCTCGACAAGTCTGTAGAGAAAACTTTCTTAAATTTTTTCCATGAAATATATAATGTCACCATTTTGAGCTAGATCGTTTTAATTTGTAATTTATTGTTAGGTATCCATTCAATCTGAGACCCTTGAACATATGGAAATATCTTAAAAACTCTGGAAATTGATTTTGCTCTATGAAATTTGACTTCAGGTGCAGCTGTTTAAGGATGTTACATAATCACAGATGTGTAAACATATGGAAGAGATTATGGTTTTACTGTGTGCAATTATATGGCTAGAGTTCAGGTGATGGTGGTGAGTCCTCAAAGGAATAAATGGAGAATGGGGTCAGACACTCCACCAAATTGGTCTTTTGTGGGGTGCTGGGCCCGGTTACATAAAACTTACCATTAATGGTAACTCTGCCATCAATGGTAATTACCATGGTAGCACCGCTCAACAGCCAATCAAATTCAAGATTTCTATAGAAGTTGCCATTGATAGTAAAGCTACTATCAATAGTAAGTTTAAGCAACAGGGTCTGGTAATGCATTGTATACTTCTCACCCTGCAAGACCCTTCCTTGATTGAAAGTGCATACCGGTAATCTTGTTCCTCCCATGATTTTCACAGCCCCTCTACCAGTGATGCTGAAGTCAGAAGACTCCATCAAGGAGGTTGACGTCCCCTCCTGGGTCAGGGTAGCTGCCAAACTCCTCAACTCTGGAGCGGAGAATGCTGATTGGCTGTCCCTCGCCTACAGGCTTGGTAAGGTGTCAACGCACCCGTCACACAACCATTCACACACAAGAATTAGTGAGATCCTGACAAGTCAAAGGTTTAACAAATCAGATGACATGATTGGTAAAAGGGATAGTTCACCCTGAAATTAAGTTGGATTAAAGAAAGCAGACCCATGATAGAAACAAATTAATGAAGTTTTAATGAGAATCCATCTGATAAGAAAGTTCGGATCTTTTAAAATTTTGATTTTGTGATGTCACGTGCAAGGAGCTCTTCCATATTTTGTGTACAAAATAATTCCATGAATTGCATTTTCTCAAAAAGATATGCATCTTTTTACCTGTGCCTTTGATGCATCATTAGAAAGACGTTTTTACACACATACCTGATGACAACTAATGAGTCAGTTGTCAAAAACAGAAAAAGAGCAATTGAATGTAATAACACTGCACACAACATATGGAAGAGCACCTTGCACATGACGTCACAAAATTGAAATTTCAAAAGATCATAACTTTCTTATTTTTTGGCGGATATTCGTCATGTTTCTGTTTTTATTGAATTAAATTTTTCTTCTGGATGAACTATCCCTTTAATTTAGATTCCTGTCTTACACATAAAATGTTAAATAGTGTCATGTTTTTACACTTCTTCCATAGGTTTATCTTGACCTGCAAATTAGATATTCCATTTACTGTGTAGCAGTCTGCTCCGAGTCTCTCTTTAACTCTTACAGAATTCCTAATGCACACCTCTCTATTGAATCATTTGGGCTTCTTTTTTGTTATCTTTAGGCTACAAGAAAGCCAAGATCCAGAAGCTAAGCGAGGACAAGCCCAACCCAGCGCTAGTGATAAAGAGGGATGATGTCATCGATGTCATTCAGAAAAGCCAGGGTAAGTTTATGGTAGATTTGACTCCATAGGTCCTTTGTATCAGGTTAATTCCATCAGGTTGGGCAGATTCTTGTGACATACCAGGGCCCTGTCTAATAAATATTTGCGATTAATTGCAACTTGACTCACGATTTATATGAATTGTAACTCTGTACATAAGAGTTAGGGGATTGGACTTGCGATCAATTCAGTCCCAACTCTTTATGAGACGGGGCCAGAACTGGGAAACTGTACATCACATTAAGCCCAACAACATTTGCCAACATTGATTTCAGCAGAAAAAGTATAGCCAACTATCATTAGATGTATTCAAATATCATTTTATTACATATCAAAGAAATTGAATTTGGTAGTGTAATGAGATTATTAATGTGATGTCTATATAATGGAGGACACAAACAAACTTGTATCACAGCAAATATGTCATAGGTTTTGTTCTTTATATGTAATGTTTGATGCACTGGGGGTACCTACATGTTATGGTGCCGTTGGAGGTCACAGGATAAGGTCAAAGGTCATTTGAGGTCATACGTTAAAGTTTACCTGCAAGACTCTCTTTTGACAAATAACTTCACATAGGTTGCTTGGATTACAACCTAACTTGGGTCATAGATGCACTGGGGGTACCTTCATGTTATGGTGCTGTTGGAGGTCACAGGATAAGGTCAAAGGTCATTTGAGGTCATACGTTAAAGTTTACCTGCAAGACTCTCTTTTGACAAATAACTTCACATAGGTTGCTTGGATTACAACCTAACTTGGGTCATAGATGCACTGGGGGTACCTTCATGTTATGGTGCTGTTGGAGGTCACAGGATAAGGTCAAAGGTCATTTGAGGTCATACATTAAAGTTTACCTGCAAGACTCTCTTTTGACAAATAACTTCACATAGGTTGCTTGGACTACAACCTAACTTGGGTCATAGATGCACTGGGGGTACCTTCATGTTATGGTACCGTTGGAGGTCACAGGATAAGGTCAAAGGTCATTTGAGGTCATACGTTAAAAGTTTACTTGCAAGACTCTCTTATCACACATAACTCATCACATGTTGCTACAATGGCAATCAAACTAAGAAGGGGGAAGGTGGGGGAGGGGGAGTAGATAGAGGAAGTAGCATTGCGTGAAATAGCCCTTCTCATTTATGGAATGTTACATTCTATGGCAGATATTTCACAATCAGCCAGGGATACAATTCTTTTGCGTAGCAACGGAGATCGCGATATTTCTGGTTATTTTCGCAAGTGGGCGAGACACAATATTGCTAATGCCCTGTTCTTCTTGACCCTTTCTGGAGTGAATATCTGAAAACAAACTGAAAGTTTGACTCAAATATTGACTTAGTACCTTATGATTCATAACTGTGATTGGCCTATCAATTGCCTCAGTTTTTGACTTAAGAAAGTTTCCAGAATACCAACTGAGCTAAGGCAGAATTAGACTAAAATTTCTTTTAGTTTTTCTGTTTTAATTTACATGATTTGTCATGGTCTGAAATATTTATCATTGCTAATGCTTCTTTTGGAAATTTACTGATGTACCAATGGTATGTTTTGCATGTTCTTATATCAAATATTTTTAAGATCTGTAAATCAACTTGAACTTGAACTTAAACTTATTTTCTACAGAGGGATGGGCTCCTAATTAGGCTTATTCCTAAAGATTTCTTTAATATTCTTTATGGGACAGTGTACTATGTAAAATGTTCACAATGTTCTGTATCATGTACCTTCTGACGTCCACTTTATCAATATTTTCTTTATGTAAATATTGAATAAAATGAATTTGAATTTGAGACTTGTTCTGCTTCTTCAGGTGTTCCTTTGCTCCATCACGCCGGAGTACATCGTGTCGGAGACCTGCAACCGAGAGGTCAGCCTGGCAGATCAACTCAAGAAGCCCATCATCCCGATGATCTTCAAGCCGGTCCTCTAGCCCCCGCCCAGCGGTCTGGCCCTCATTGCCTCACAACTCATCTGCGTGACCTTCATCTGGCTTGGGGGTCACGGGGGGTCGGGGGTCAATTCAGACCTTAAGTACCAGGACGTGGTGACCCAGATGTTGCGCTACATGCACCCGCTGCGGCCGGGGCCGGTGGTCAGGCTGGACAGCTCCTTGGCGGAGATCATCTCCCTGCAGAGCCCGCGGGAGGACGCCCACACAACCCTTCAATCTCACGAAGCTTCAATCACAATACAATCATATAGTGGTAATTGAATATCTTCTTAGGGGGCCTGAATCTGATTTCCTTTTAGAAGGGGTCAATTCATCCCTATGTCTCTCCTCTCATGGGCTAGTCTAAAATACCATGTGGTGTTTTAGTAAAATTGCTAATAAAACAGGTTAAAAATCTATTTAAGTTTGTGTCAATTTGCATAACCTCTCCTCAGTGTTGATAGCTGAGAAGTCATTATACGCTTGAAATTTCACATTGAATTCTCATGACCAGTTAAACCTTTCAGGGTAACACAATCCTGTTTAATACAGATATTGTGCAATGTTCACCTCGAGGTCACACTTTCGGTGGGATTGCTTGAAAGCATCCTTACAGCAGTGTCACACACATCCATTTTTTGGCTGATTTGACATTTGAAAACTTGTGCAGATATACGCAGTCAGGTTGGTTTTAAAGTTTCATATTGAATGCATAAGACCTTGATTTTAGAAGCTATGTGGAACATGTTTGGTTGCAGCTAGACCTTCATGTTATCAAATGTGGTTGTCAAGCCAATTTTATTAGTCATGCGTTATGATTGCCAGTCTCCGAATGACATGCAGTTTAAATCGGTACTCTTTGTGATATTACACTTTGTGTAATTACAGATGTGATATTACACTCAAGTAGTGTAAATGTGATGTTACACTATTAATATCAATGTAATATTACACTCATAATGTAAATGTAATAGTGAATGTAATATCACACTCTGTAAGTGTGTGAATGTGGTATTACACTCTTGAGTAGTGTGAATGTGATGTTACACTCTTGAGTAGTCTTAATGTGATGTTGCACTCTTGACATGTAACTCTTTAAGTGATCAATTATGAAATACATGTATTTGACCAAATAACATTTAAATTGGTACAATGATCATGTATATCAAGGATGTTTATAAGCAAATGGATAAACATCGCTTTGAACAAGGTTTAATGCCGCCACTTAATATTCATGACTAGCAGCTGCTCTCAACAATATGATGCATGCGCGATTGCGTCACGTTCACCTGGATTTCATAATAGGTCATACGCATTCCTATACATGCATACATTTCAGCTTTCAGTGCTGAACTTTTAATTTTGTCACTGAGTGCTTCTTACGTACTTAAAAAGGACGAGCAAATACGAAATTTGATACGTTTTGAGATGGAAATACTAGCTTGGCCGCGGTTGGCCGCGTTTTTCATGTTACTTGTCCAA
This sequence comes from Arbacia lixula, assembly GCA_963669155.1. Taxonomy (NCBI): domain Eukaryota; kingdom Metazoa; phylum Echinodermata; class Echinoidea; order Arbacioida; family Arbaciidae; genus Arbacia; species Arbacia lixula. The sequence goes on from OZ022593.1 coordinate 3,516,437, forward strand.
AAGGAAAATATCTGAAAGTAATGTTTCATGCATTTTGTAAGCAGGTATGATGCAGAACATTGTGAAATTGAGACTTTTATAATGCAACTTGATACATGTATCACGTTTACAGCCTTTTTGCCATATTGTAACACTATTCCTCGATTGAATCTTTACTGATGCATCGTAGGTATTACATGTCACAACTGCGCAAGCATATGGGGTGAGGATATTTCCCCAAATTCTTCTGCGCATCCGATTTTGTTTATACGTCAAAAGCAGGCAAAATTCATCCAGAGAATCAGCAGCATTGAACATCGACATCAAAGAGAAAATCTTTGTGAAGGATTCTTTGTGACTAGAAAGAGAGTACAATGAATCTGCATTAATTAAACGGCTGATGTTTATCCATGTTTAAAACATCCTTGTGTATATGTACATGTACATGTATACACAGATACATGATGGCATTAAGTTTGAGCCCAGCCCGATGCGTAGATCCTGGGACAAGGTGTTTTATTCATCCTTGTCCCTCTCAACCCAGGTATAGTACATGAGTACGGCTGCTCGGCTAAAGCCAGGGTCATAATAAAGCATTTCAAGTGGTACTTCATGCTAGAGAAGCTATATTGAAGTCTTTTTTATGATAGATCTTTTCATGCCTCCTCCGCAGAGTGGCCGGAGCATTATGTTTTGGGGTTGTCCATACGTATGCATCCCTGTCCACCTAAAATCAGTTGAAGCAATATCAACGCAATATCAATTTTTTCAAAAAATTGCAAACATCTTTTTTCCCAAATAACTGTATTGAATAATCCAATTTTAAACCAACTTGTTGCAAGGATGGATGACTACATTGAGATTAGAAGTCAAAGAAGTAACAGGCAATGAATATTGTCAAACTTGGCTAACATGGCGCAATTTTGGTTGGCAATTACCGGTACTAGAAATTGAATGGTTAAGTTCACATAGGAATTCAATGGTACATTGCCAACCACACATACAAGGCTTCTGATAAGATTATCATGGTCGACCACCTGAATGTAACCAAAGGAGTAGAGGCATATTTATTGACTGTGTGGCAGTTGAATTGCTCATTCAAGTGGTATGTCATGTAGCTAAGGAGGAAGTAGGAAGGTATTGGAGAAAGAACTTGTACTATTTGAGAATATGGCAGTACTGCAGTAGAATGGAGGCAGAGCAGTCAAGTGCGTGCAGTCAAATTAATTTCTCTTGTTCATTTTGGAGGATGTACTCTTGGAAAGCTTATTTGCAGTACAATGTACATCATATTTTTATTATTCTTCAGGGTTTATATCAACATTTAGATACTCAAAAGTGCTAAGTCAGATATGTATTCATCAACTTTTAAAACGTCTTTATTAGAGTACGTTCAAGACTGTTGTACATGTACCTATGTACCTTACCTATTACCTGATCTCATTGTTGTGCCCAAACTTGCCATTAGCATTCAAAATTGGCATACTGACAGGCCAAAATGGGTTAGGTTGAATACGGTACTTATTATAAACACACTATTGTATCATTATTTAAAAAAAAAAAATCATTGAATGAGTATTTTTAAAAACACAATATGTCTACTATAATGCCATCACATATATTGTTGTACATGTATTTTTTAGCCAAGTTTTCAATATAATGTGTATTTATTACCATTTCATTATAAATTTCATTAAAGTATTACATTGAGTAATGTCAGTACTTCTTCTTGATACATTCCACTTTCACAGAAATAAATTAGAATATTATAGGTAAAAAGAGATAACTTGGACATATACATGTATCTTTATTATCTACCCCAATTCATACTTTTTCTCTTATTTTCCTTTCACAAACACAGTCACTTAACTCAATGTAGTGTATGCCAAATCTTGAATACATATGACAATTTTCTATTTGTTAGGAAAGGTACAAGAAAATGAATGAGTGCAATGGAATTTTAAAATGCCCTACTAAATAAAAATGGTCACAGGGCTACCAGAACAACAGGCATTCCATCATTTCATCATTCACTACTGACCACTGCATTTTCCATTTCACATCCATGCCAAATTAAATTTGACAAGAGGGCGGATAAAGATTATCATCAAAACAAAAATGATTTATTCAAATATCTTACATCCCATAAGTTACAACTGGAAAGAAATACTGGTAGTCAAATGTGCATCATAGTATAGAGAACATCATTTAAGGTTACAAATTATAACGAGCTTATGCACTGTACAGTATGTACACATATACATATCAGTGTTGTGTCCGAGGCCGGCTTGGCCATGGATAGGGACCGTAAATACATGTACCTGTCATTTCTTTGCCCAGTGATGCTCTTTGCTTTGGTTATGTATTATTTTTGCACACATCCATAAAAAACATACTGCACTAATGCTCATATACTATTATACACTGATACATATAACACAAACAGTGCAAAACAAAATCTTGGCAAATATTAATCAACTTGATATGAGCTGCCAATATGGATAAATGTGTAAACATTACACAAACAGTGCAAAACAAAATCTTGGCAAATATTAATCAAATCAATATGAGTTGCCAATATGGAAACATGTACAGCATAAACATTGCCAAAAATGGCATGTCCCATTTCATGTGAATGTGTCCAGTTTCATGCCTAGTTTCCACTGTCATGCAATATGCTATGAATGACGGAATTGGCCATTCATAGCTGATGGCTGATTAGTCAGGATGTGAGCAAAGGTACATGTATATATTATTACACATCATGGGAGATCACAACGTCAAGATCTGATTACAGCAACCAATTTCAATCATGACACAAATTGTAATTGTGGGAACGAGGCATAAAGCAGAAGGGATAAAAATGGTCAGGAATATTCACCTCCTGAATTTTCAGATACATGTAATGTTCATGAGATGTACCAGTATTTGTTTCATGAAAGAGTGGTCTATTAAGCACTTCTTAGTCCCAGAGAACCATGGTTCTTGCAATTTCTGTGATTTTAACAAGCAAATTACAATTTTATAAATAAACATTTATGAAACATCCAAATTCAATCATATCCTTTGATTCATAAATTTGCATTAATAACATGAAGACATGTGTTAATGATTGTAAGCCAACATACTGAACAAGTGCACAAACTCTATAATCCATGTACTACATATATTTGATTGCACATGTAAAAATAACTATTCATGTGTTAGGACTCATCTTCTTCTATAGACACGTATAACACATTATAGTTTTTCAGTCTACATTTTACAAAATGACAAACTTGGATAGAACTGACCTCACATGTACCTCACAGCAATGACTGTAAAGAACATCAATCATTTCAAATGAATGACTTCAAATGCAAGATTTATGCAATCATGGATAGATAGTCATAATATATATTTTATATCAACTAGTATTTGATTACACATCCAAAAGCAACAATAGAAATATACATTTTCATTTTCAAGGACTCAATAATCCTCTTGTAAATATAACATAAGTTTTTCAGCCTACATTTCACAAAATAATGACAAACTTGGATAAAACTCATATTGCCTCACAGTAATGACTGCATAACATATTGCTGCTGGGTAATTGCTTTAAATAAATACCTTGAAAATGTATTTGATAGATATAAATATACAATCATGAATAAATCATTGAAGTATACTAGTGCATGTTAAATTGAAAAATAGCGACAAGCAAACCATCCCTTTATTTTCATTCAAAATGAGACAATCCTGTATTTTTTTAAAAATTGGAATAAATAAAGCAATCCTCATAATTGTACAAAGCTACATATGAGTGCTTCTACATCAACACATGTAGGTGAACATCTTCTCTCACACATTAAACTGTTATGATGATCAGTATCATTCTTCAGAAGTCCCTGATATTGTCAGAAAAAGATTCAAAGGCTATTTTGATCCCCCTCCCTCCATATCCAGGTCAAAATTCCATTAAACACTATTATATATTTCTATTAGTTTCTACTGTTTTTTCAGAAACCAGAAGAGTCTACTGGCTTGAAAACATACTGAGTCAAGCCAGTAGAAACACTTAGAAACCAGTGGAATCTAATAGTAGTGAGACCAGTAGGAATCAGTGGAAACTAATGTTTGGAACAGTGGTTTCTACTGCTAGCTTTTGTACTGGTATCTACAGGGAATCATATCATTTTCCACACACATCCTAGATTGATGTATTATTCATGGCTGCCTACACCTTTGTTCCTGTCAGCCGTGGTTAATCTATGCTAAGTGAGAGACATTCTTCTGGAATCATACATCTTTGATGTCGTGGACTTTGATAGCTTTGTACATCTTTATAACATGCATACTTCCAGGGACCTAGAATTCCAGTAGAAGAGGGAGGAGTTCAAAGATGAATTGGACTCGTCTAAAACAGGGTGTCCCTTATACAGGGCGAGTTTTGTGTGTGTAAAAACCACAGAAAATGGAGGGTGCTGTAAGAATTTCCTTCCCAATAATAGAACTCGATACTGAGTTTAAGTTAAATCATAGAAATTGCTAGATTTTAAAGAGACTTTGGGCAGGTTGTCCGACAACTATATCCTATAGGACCAAGCCCGCTGTGCGCTATGGTCCGTACCTGTCCGCTCGGCAGTGCATGCATGGAATGGGAGATATGCACATATCGCGTGCAGACAGGGACGATATGACTACGAACGTAGACTATGGTCCGTAAGTTTCAAACATAAGCCAGAATAGTTTTTAACTTTTCCTGAAAATGTTCATTAAGCTATGAATATGATAGTTCAGACACATAGTTATAGACTGCGGGCTACCTAGACCCCCATTGTCATGGCAACTCATCACTCAAATGGTAAAATATCAGAAAATAGCACATATGGGACACCCTGTCTTTAAGACAGAGTGTCCCATTTGCAAAAGTTATGACACTTGGCAAGAATCAGCAGTATAGAGTACCGAAGTGTGAAGTCATTCTAGACTAAGACAAATGGTTCTAAACTATGTGGGTAGAGCAAGCAGCAGTGATCACAGCGGGGACTCTAATTTTTAGTGCCCAACACTAGTACGCTAGACAATATTGGACTGGCAAACCTCTCACTGGAGTGATTTTGTTCAGAACCAGTTGTCTTGACAACATGTCCCTATGATGACGCCACTTTGGCACTCTGTATACCTAACAAAACATGTGTGAAATCTCAGTCATATTACTTCAAGAAACTTTTCAGGAAAAGTGAACTATCAATGTTTACGTTTGAAACCTACCGGCCGTAGTCTACAATCACAATCATATTGCCCTTGTCAGTGCATGATGCGCCCCGCACAGCGGACTTGCTCCCATTGAACGCATGCACGGTTCAGTGGACCATACCTCAGAGCACTCCCCTGTCTCTAGGTTTTGGACAGCCCAAAACCTCCTCAAAATCTAGTGATCACTATAATTTCGCCTGAAGTCACCACTGATGTCCATTATTATTGGGAGGGAAATTCTGTTATAGTATCTTCTTCTATTTTCCATATTTAAAAAAAAAATATAAAAATGTTATCAGTCATTAGCACACCCCACATAATTGTGGGGTACAGTGATCATACACAATGATACTGCAAAATATAAACAATGGTAATACACAATGGCCATACAATAGTGCACGCTCTCAAATATCAATACGCATACATTTATAGACTAATCTTGGGAATGTGGACATATCTACATTGTACCTCTTTTGAATCTAGAGATATGTCCCCCCACCAAAAATAATATAAAAATCTGAAATTCAGCCAACTCCCCAAGTTAATATACATGTAAGTACACTGTTGTAGAGACAAACTTCAGCAACCACTTCAGTTGCCTCCTTGAAAGTATTCCTCAAGTGTGGGAGGTGGTAAGTCAAAATATACAAAAGTGTTGTTCCAGTAGAGGCAGGTATATATGTGCATTAGTGAGGAGGCCTGATACAATTTACATTTTGCCACAGACAGAGACCAACACTTACTGTGATTGCTTGTAATCTGTAAACTTTAAATGCATGGTTCATAATGTTGACAATAACCATTCAATGCTAATTGTAACTTTGGACATTGAAGCATTGAAGATGTCTCGTTTAACATTTATGTGAGCCAAAGGGAGGCACTTGAAGATTTGGCCTCACAGGGTATGCAGGATTGCCATAAAGGCATAACATATTCCCATGTAAACCATGGGATATTGCCTCCAGCTGTGTCAGGTCCGAATAGATGTGCCATGAGGCCATTTGGAGTTGTCAGAAATTTATACTTGAAAGCATGCACTCGTTTATGACCATTGTACATGACCTCTGGTTGTGCGAGGGCCGACAAAAGGGACAGACGGGATGGTACATGTACCATCGATAAATCCCCAACTATATTGTTGACTGCAGCGCCTTTTATGTACATTACATCAGCGAACATCTGCAAGTTTTAGGCGATAAGCACTGATCTAGGGAAGTAAGACGGATCGACCACAGTTTTTGACAAGGTCTTCATATCTGCATGAATATGTATACCTCAGTAATGTGAGACACAAAGCTTCCAGTCCTGGTAGGAAAGACCTGTTCGAAAGTTTCACCTTCTCAGGGTTTTTCAGGACGGTGCTCAACTGGAAGATGTCATCTTCCTTGAATCAAATGAAATACACCTGTAATTGCAAAAAATGAGGACAATTTTATACTAGTATAATTGTAATCTGTTCCTCTTAAACTTGTTTCTTAATTCTGTAAAATATGGTGATAATATACTCTACAATAAGTGATTATCAATCTTATATTGACAATATAATTTGACATGATTTGAACATACAAAATGACATACTGGGATAAAGAGTAGACTATAGATTGACATTTTTCATACAATTATGTTGTTTGGGTAATATTTTGACCCACACACAGAAATAATTATAAAAACTAACTGACAAAATCCTTAAAGGAGCAGTCTACAGCAAAAAATGATCATGGCTACTACATGCACTAATGGACAATGTTGCGATGTCCCTGGTGAGGTTGATGAAGGATCAACTGTCTCATATAATGTATCGATATACAGGCAAACCCCAGCAACTCAACAACTCAACAACAATGGCCACTGCGACACTGACATTGAATGAATCGACTCAGAAGGAGTCAATCATGGCTCGACTTAAATCACACATCCAGCTATTGTCATCGCATGTCGACGCGCTGACGTCTGAGCTATGACAGCGAGAAAGCATTTCGGTTGTGATCAGACCAGCGGGTGATTAAGTGTGGTCGTGGATATCACGACCGCTCACCTAGCACTCGCCCACACATCAGTGACCCAGAGCATGCTGGTACCATGCAACATGCAACGATCATGCCCGTAACTACCGCACACCCTGCTTGTTGTTGCACGACCACATGAATGATCAACCAGGCAAATGCCATGCAAGAGAGTAGGGGTACCTGACTTCGCTGGTTTTCTCCTTCACTTAACAAATTGACAGACACGGGGACGATTCCTGGTGGACAAGGGGGCCCATTTGTCCGTTATCCCACCAAAAACAGAGGATCGACAGCACCCACGACCAAGACCACAGCTGTGCGCCATCAACACCATGGCCATCAAGACATACAGTAAGAAATCATTTAAACTTGATACTGGATTGAGAAGAAGTTACAAGTGGATATTTGTAATTCCTGACATATCAACATCAATATTGGGAGCTTATTTTCTGCATCATTACAGCCTGATGGTCAACGTTACTCAATGGCAACTGATCGACCCGACAACTGCATTCAGGATTCAGGGCTTATTGCCTCGTCTGTCACTCACTTAATCCTCCTCGGGCAAAACTCAACAAAATCTTGGCAGATTACCCCATGATGAGGAGGACGAACTTCGCCGACACTGCCATCCGACACTCAGTAACATAAGAGGAGGTCGATGAAGAGAGCAGTATCAAGAACAATGGGGAAGAGGAGGCGATCCAGGGAGCAGAGATGAGCTAAAAATCATGTGAGACATGAAGGAGGCAAAAAAAAACACCCAGTGTATGGATGTCGTTCCACACTACAGAAGAGTAGGAGTAACGGTGCAGACATATTTATGAAATTAACTCCAGGAGAAGATGGCCTTAGATGAAGAACTCTGATAGAGCTGCTTAGTAGGAGGCAAGACAAGAACAATAGGATATGGCAAGCTAGAGAGAAATAGCAACATTGTCAATATTTACAAGAGAATCAGCAAGGGTGTTAATCAGTGCACTTATCAATGCCAGATTCTGCTGGGTTTGCTGATGCATGCACAACATGCAATGAACATTGCATGTTGCTGTTGCAGCTGCTCTTGAAACTGCCTCAGTTCTTGTTGCTCTTGCTGCTGTGTCACCTCAAAACCCTCCTCTTTCTCGCTTTCTTCATTTCTTCTATTCTTGCTTCAGGAGTAACCCGGAGCTCATGGTCAATGGCCATCTTCTTCTGGAGTACATGTAGACTGATGGTATCAGCTCCAGTGCTCCTCTTCTGAGGTGTGCTTTCTCCTTACCTGAAAAAAAAGAAAGCATACAAATGATGTGGTGGGTAAAGCATTAATGTGATAATTTTATTAATGTGATAATAATGACTGTGATACATGCCATGCTGGCATCATTTTGGTAATGGAATGACTCTATATGGTAAGTTGAAATGTAACAAAAACACATTTCTTAAAGTTGTTAAAATAATGTTTGTTTTTAAATATATGTTATTTTGAAATGCATTTGGCTGCAATAGCATATGGAGGTGGAAGCAAAACAACAAAGTTTTTTTTGCACAACTGAATCATTTGTAATTATGACCACCTTGGATGCACCACCAAAACATTGAACACTTGAGTGTTGAATTTCCTCTAAAATGACTTCAGCTAAAATCCTGCTCTGAATGTTCATTATCACATATTTCTCATTTAAGCCTGTACATATTTGCCATATCACAGTGGTAACGGGACAGACGAGTGTATTTCAAACTCGAGCCCCGTTACCAACGTGCTGTGGCAAAATTAATTGTACAGGTCAAATTTTCTGAAGCGTACAAAAACTTGTACAGTGCAAATCAATACATTTCCTTGATATTTTATTATTATTGGCTGGTTTATTTAAGAGACAAAAAATGGAATTAAAGAGATTTACGCAAATGTTACAGTAAATGCAACAGAAATGTACCTATTACTGTGGACAGACCAATGTGTATTAACTTCTGGTTACGTGCCAGTGAGCAGCCTGGTATCTACATTACTGATGGTTTTCACTGGAAAGATGACTACTATTTGACATTTTAATTTTATATATTTAGAAGACAAACAGTTACCACAATGTAGATAAAAAAAACTCTGTTACATTACTGACCTCTCTTGCGTTTCCCCAACAGTCTCACACGCTCTTTTCCACATCTCGGCTGCCTGGGTCTTCTTGTGCGCCTCACCTGAAGCATCCTCAATGCTGCTTTCCATGTCCACCTCCTCCTGTATCAGATCTTGGCCAATCTCCCTCATCTTTTTTTCCTTCAGCGTCTCCTCCACCAAGATACCACTCGCTCTCCTTTCCTTGTTGCTCTTTTGTTTCTGCTAGTAGCTCACCCTCTCCCTCACTGCACATTGGTTAACCCACATCCGAGGGCAGATATTGTCTGCAATGGTGTTCCATGCTCTGCCCTTCTCCCTGACTTGTAGCGGAATGCCTCTGCCATCACCACCTCTCCCATCAAGAACATGTCCTTCTCGCTGATGTCCTCTCCATGATGTCCTGATTGTTGCTGGAGAAAAAATTACACACAATAAAAAATTGTGTACGTACACTCGATTACATAGACCAATGTACTGTACATGTACATGTACGCTCCAGCTCACACGAATTGGCATAGGGAAAAGGAAAGGAAAGAAATTAACGGAAGGAGCCGCAGTTTTAAACTGCGGTATATTTTGTCCAGTTCAGCATGAAACATGATGTTTTAACCTAAAAAGCATCATGTTTCATGCTGAACTGGACAAAATATACTGCAGTTTAAAACTGTGGATCCTTCCCTTTCTTCCCTTTCCCTATCTTAATTCCTTTGAGCTGTAGTGTACATACATGTACAGCACAATCATAAATCTCCCATTCCCCCACAAAACATCAAATTACATAACATGCTAATTCTATCACAATAACAATTTATCAAAACAGGTTCCTCAAATCATCTTATGACAACTTCTTTTTAAAACAAGCGTTTTCCATTTTCAAAAGTCATGAAACTCGAGAGGAATCAGTATTATCGTTAGAACAATAACATGTATGAAATGTCAGTCATGGCTTCGTTCGCATTTTAAGGATAGGTGAAGAACTATCCTTGCTTACTTTTAAACAGAGCACTGAGGCCGAGCAAGAGTGAGTTCTGGCCCATGCAGAACCTACAGTCATGACGCTATCATGTTAAACGTGCTCCGCCGCTGAAAGTTCCTCTCAATTTCCAATACTGTTTCTGACACTAGTAATAGTTACGCATGTTTTGTGACTGACACCCCATTTACATACGTTCAACATGTGAATACACAGAAGCGGATTAATGTCACCTTGAAACCGACCCGGTTTCGGTCCACCTCTGGAGGTGGTTTGAGGCCATGCAGACTCGAGGTGGCATGAAGCTGCCTCCTCCTTTATGTAGACACAAAGCAGACTGAGCCTGAGGCAGGCTTTCAGGAGTCGCATGATCATTAGATTGCTCAATATGCCTAATAATTTGGATACGTCATCGATCCTGCTTTATTGACCTCAGTATAGCGCGCTTTCAACTTGTATCTTTGTCAGGAACACCGGAAAAACAAACTTCTCGTAAAAATAATCAAATTAGTTCATTTGTTTTGTGATTGATTTTGCTTCGCATCATCAAACTTCATAGCTACAGAAAAATGCGTCCAAAACAGAACAGAACTGCAGACCGATGAAAAGCGCTAAATGAATATCATAATAGGCCTAGTAGCGAAATCGCATACTAATGAATATCACCAAATTTGAGATCGAACACAAATTCAAAGACAGCGCGAAACATCAAACTTATGAAAGTCTTTCCGCAGACTGGCCCTGACGCCACATGTGTAAACAGGGGGTTGTCAAGATGCCTTAGTTCAAGGCAGTGTCAGGCTGACTTTATTTCTGCTATCTACTGTGTATAAACACATTTTTTTGGAGACGGCTTGACGCCGGCTAGACTGAAAAATCTGTCTCTGTAGGACGTTGGGTCCGCGTCCGCTGAGATTGCATCTGGCTCCTCTGAATGCTCCTAGTATAGGGGTATATCCGAAAGTGCAATTTCGATTAAAGAATGCCCTGAATGAGACGGATTATTCCTGTCTAGACGCCGGCGTGATTGTGACTCAAGGCCATGCAACGTAATGAAGCCTGCCCATGACTGAGTAAATGGTGTCTAAACTCTGGTGATGCTGCAGAATTCAAGCAGCTAAAACAGGGTGCTGAGCAGAGAACAATAGCAACATGCACTGAACTTTCACCGGCGGAGCACAACAAAAATGACCCAGAACTCACTCTTGCTCTCAGGCAAGCCTGGCCTGCATCTGCACTCTGCAGCCTCAGCGATAGCACACCGGGCACGCCCGGGCTGTCTGCCCGGAGCGTCGGCATAGTTTAAGGCAAGAGGTGCAGAACGACTGGGATACGTCTCAGAGCAATTACAATTGAATCACAAGGAATACTATACAAAGTCAATATATGATACCTACCCAAACCTGCCCCCAAACCTTGTGGAGTGTCATTTTGACGAGTTTAAGGAAGTTAAACTCGAGATAACTTCTAAATCTATCTCCTTTCGGTTGCTTAGCCTTAGCCTGTGCGGATTGTTGTCACTCCATTGCGCCGCGTATTGTATCGCTGAATGACTACGGCCGTACGTACCGCTCAGCGCGTGAAAACAAATTCACGACGAAGTTCGCAATAAATTTGCGACGATCGCGAATTTATCGTGAATTTATTGTGAATATATTTGGAATATATTGTGAATATATTGTCAATTTATGTCAAAATTGTGAATATATTGTGAATATATTGTGAATTTATGTAAAAATTGTGAATATATCATGAATATATTCACAATTTGATTGTGTATATATTCGGAAAAACGCACTTTAGGGCCACCATATCATACCACAATTGTGTACATTTACTGGAGCGAATTTGTTCTTGACACTTTATGCGAACAATCTCTCACAAAAATGCTACTCTGAGTAATGTTATTTTTTCTCAATAATTCTAGGTTTGAGGTTACCTCGTGTTGTTGCATTTCTGATGGCTTCCTAGTTATGAGTAATTACTAGGAATTTTGATTTGCAGAAAAATGTACCGTAATTATCAAATTGCTCTACTTTCACTGTGGAGAAACCCCATTTACCTGGACCACAATATTAAACAGTTTTGTGATGCGAGCGCTCGCTGGAATACATACATGTTGAAAGGTACAGCACGGGTAGCATATATCAAACAAGAATTCCACTTGAAATGAAAACAAGCACTTAAACTGTAAAGCACAAACAAACAACAAACATTAACTCCTTCTCTGCCAAGCGCGTAGTACCCTATACATGTACACTACAGCTCAAAGGAATTGGCATAGGGAAAGGGAAAGGGAAGAAAGGGAAGGAGCCGTAGTTTTAAACCACGATATATTTTGTCCAGTTCAGCATGAAACACGATGCTTTAGCCTAAAACGCATCATGTTTCATGCTGAACTGGACAAAATATACCATGGTTTAAAACTGCGGCTCCTTCCCTTTCCCTTTCCCTATGCCAATTCCTTTGAGTTGTAGTGCATGAATAGTGTACACAACCAAAGCAAAAATGTCTTAATGGCACACAAATTCCTATTTTTGTATATACCAATATGTAACTAGATCATGCAAGATCAAATACCTCAATGCAAGCTGTGGTACAAGTTGGCATACATGCACGGCATTTACTTAAACATAATAAACCTTGGCAAGCACATAGCATAGCCTGACTTAACAAGTCATTTCAGTGAATTAAAGATTGTCCGTCCCTTTTGCAAGCTTAAAATTTGAAATCGTCTATCACGATCGTAAATTGAAGAAAGTGTGATTCAAGACCATTTCTAAGAATATAGCATGTTGAAGCTTTCTGTATATGTAAAAACTTTCAGCCGTTAAATTTCAAACCGACTTTTTTCGTACCACGAAAAAAGTATTAGTCTTTGTTACAGTATCTATTTGGTTATTATGCGTGTGTGAAATCCTAATTTTATGAGTAACTACCAAACTTTGGAGATGATTCCTTCCATAGAACATTTTTTTTCATAATGCGTTTTATAATTTAATAAACAGATTAATCAATAAAGCAGATATTTCAACACAAACTGCTAAGAGCCTGAAGTAAAGACTATTAATCAGACGTTGTTTACGTGCATTATTTGAATTTTACACTACGTATCAGTTTCAAATTGTGAATATAGAGCTTGCTAACAGTTCTCTATATGTTTTGCCAATGTTTCGATGGTTTTGTGGTGATCTGAAAAAGGGACTGGCTGTCTTTAAACTGAAGAAGAAGAAAGGGACTGGGATAATAGTGGTGCAGCCATTATGTACCAAACATGTAATTACATACATCCAACAACAGCTCAGGCAGAAATTTCAGGTAGATCTGGCTCCATCTATGGATATAAATGGATGGAAAAAAATAGCTTGCTCAAAAGAGACTGCATTCACATTTGTGATTTTTGGACATAGAGAAATGTGATTGCATAAATAGTCATTGGCCCTGTATCATAAAGAGTGAGTTGCAAAATTGTCATCTATTGCAACTCACAAACTATTGGAAGTCCAAGCCTACATGTATGCATGATCGTACAAGCAATTGTGATAGATCCACAATCCTACAATTTATATCAATTGTAAGTTACAATAAAAACCACTCATAGATTCTTTGAGATACCGATTTACGATCAATATATTAGTGATAAATTCTGTGCTTTCCTTACCTAGCAACAACTTGAGTATGGAAATGTTTGCACACATGAATGGGGGAAAGGGCAATTACATGTTTTACAAATCAAAACTTGTGAAAAGGGGGAGTATGGATGCATGACCTTTGTCACGTCATTATCCAGAGCAACTACAAAACCCATGAGTATAAACATGGCTACATATCTCTGGCTAGAGCTATCACTGTAAGCCATGCTGCTGTTTGAATCCCAAAATAGCCATAATCAAGGGATTATGGTTCTTGTAATATTTTTTGTTGGCATTATTGTGGACAGTTCACATCATTCATCCTTTTCTCATTGCTCCAAATTACTTAAACTCTGTAAAAAGCATATTATGTAGTCTGGTGCACATGCAGTATACATTCACATACACTACAGCTCAAAGGAATTGGCATAGGGAAAGGGAAAGGGAAGAAAGGGAAAGAGCCGTAGTTTCAAACTGTGGTATATTTTGTCCAATTCAGCATGAAACATGATGCTTTTTAGGCTAAAACATTGTGTTTCATGCTGAACTGGACAAAATATACTGCGGTTTAAAATAGTGGCTCCTTTCCTTTCTTCCCTTTCCCTTTCCCTATGCCAATCCTTTGAGCTGTAGTGTAGATTCACTTAACCCTTTGTGTGCCAGACAAAATGTCATCTATGGGATTTGTGTGTAATACTTGAGAACAACCACTTAAAGGAGATGAAATCCCTGACTCTTTGATCTGCTTTGTTATTTTCTTTGTTAAAATCTGCTTATCTGAGGTTGATGTATCCCTTTAAATATAATATTACTATCATACCAGATCCTCCCATGCCCACTGGTCATCTACTGTGCACTAACCAATGGCCCAAATCCTTTGGCCATGTAAAGAGCTTAGCTGGTTGCCCTGAAAGGCTGGATTATGGGATAGAGGGTTTTGTGTGGTCTCCTTCTGACACCGAGTGTACATGTAGGTAATGATGTCCAGATCTAGACTAACACTAGTCTAGGATTGAGTCGTATTGTAGGCCTATCAGCCGTAATTCATATAATGTAGGGCGCTACGGAACTCTGAGCGCAATGAGTCCAGCGATGGTGCAATCCCCAAGAATTTTGTAGAGCCCTATCGAATTAGGGTTGATAAAATGCATCTAGCACCTAGACTAGTCTGAAGCAGGTTCTGGCTTTTTCTCATTTCAGATTCTTTTTTTTTTAAATGAAATAAAAAGAACATTCCACATCTTCAACTGCTCCTGCAATTTTTAAAGCAACAATTTGCACAAATCCCATAGAGCAGAAATATTGCTTGCCTCAGAAAGGGATTGAATTGGTCTCATTCACAGATGTGATGTTACATACAATACATTTTTAGATGATATGGTATGAAAGTTACTCTGACCTGTACAAAATGGAATTATGTTTTGAAATTTTCCCAAAATTTTGATGGTTGCCTAAACTGTATGCAATATTCAAACATGTACTACCAACATGATTCAATTCTGCATTTGGCTGATATGAAAATGAAATTGAAGGATTATTCTGTATCATGCAATGGTAATGCCATATGAGGAAGAAAGAGATTAGGCTATGTAACAGTGGTTTGTCAATTTAAACTTACAACTGCAGACATTGGTGAGATTGTGAGACTCTCACAAAAAAAAAATCCTTTTTTACTTTTGGCATAGAAATGCAAGAGGGAAAAAGTTAGATTACAACTATGAAGCAAAATGTGTACAAGTTATTACTTGATCTTGGAGAGCTCTCACACAATCTGTATGCAGTAGATAAAAGGAAGCAAGTGACAGATCACTCAAATCTGGGTCATTGGTATTCTTAGATTGTACCCAGCCTTCTCTACATACAGGCAAATTCTGGACAAGAAATATTCATCTTACTGCCAGATATTCAATCTAACATGATGTGGTATTGCACTGATGCCAATGCAAGTGACAGACACATTTTGCTTGTTTACAAGAAAAGTCACTTTTGTTAGTTGCTTCCTTTTGTCAGAGTAGGGCAGTGTAGGCATGTAGATCAGCTATAGGTTCCCTTACTCAACAGGAGTACGTACCAAAGCTTAACCCCTACACACCAAGGTCTCAAACAACCACCTGTAACAAGCAACAGTCTCCCCATTCCCAGAGTCACAGGGTTAACCGTTTTACAATTCCCAAAGCAGAGGAGATGAAAGTTCACTGGGAAATAAGTGGACTGGGACCACAAATGTCAGCACTGGACGAAGTGAGTTATGTCTTCAATACAAACCATAGCATTACATTGGAAAGCACCTGCTTATACATTCATATAGCCCTGCTGCAGTTGCTCATATAATATACAAAAGTCACTTGCCAGTTATAATACCCATGGTCAACCAAGGGACTTCACAATTGTACACATACAACGTTAAATATACCGGTAGGCAGAATAACCTTCTACATTGCAAGACGGCTTTTCATTTTTTTTTTAAATAGAGCTTGTATGTGATAGGCCCTGTAAAATGCAAATTATCTCTGGGAGACTTACGTAATAGTTGACAGAGAATGGGAGGTCTGTTTGAAACAATCTGTGCACAATAATCGCTGGTGTAATTGGATAGTTCAAGACAGTCTGCCTCGTCATAAGCTCTCTCAAGGGAGAACAGACAACAAGTACTCTTACGGTACCATCAAGCTATGTGTTGACTCCATGAGTCGAACACACACACACACACACTATTCAAGAGGAACCAAGCCTGAGACAAGTTCATAGATTAACTCATTGGGTGCCAGATGAACTTGTGATTTAATAACTAATTACTCCACATGTGGATCATATGAGGGCAAGTAACTTTCACCAAGTTTCTAAAATGGACAATACATGAATTTAACACCATTTGCAAGAAGATTGCTCGCGATCATCTTTTGAAGGCATTTTTGTCTTCCCAGTACAGTATACTACCTTTAATAAGTTTTGATAACAATGTAGATTCATAATACAGCATAAGGTAGTTTCACATAGCCCTGTTCTGCTTGTTGATTGCTACTCTCCTGAAAATCAAAGTTTGGATTATAGTGGGAGTTTCTTGGCAAAAACTGTTGAAAATGTGACATTCTTTGCAATGTGAAAATTGCCTCTTCTATGCTCTCACCAAAGTGGGTCAATATATGAAGAGATGTTCAAACTGCATCACATGCAATTCCAACAGTTTTTATTCAGAATGGGTGTCAAAAGAGAAAGAATGCACCTTGTACAGGCCCATGGAATTTATTATTGGGCCTTTGTACTGGGACACTGGGGATTAAATGGCCCATTGCACCCAAGAATAAGACCTGATTTCAAATGTGATAAGATCTGACTGAGGGAAGAAAGAGCTTTCAAGACTTGAGGTCTAAGTATTCTTAAGAAAAGAAAACACTTAGTTTGTCCTATGTGCATACAGGTATGTATGTATAGGTAGGTAAGTTGTAACTAAGTATGCCTAAGATAAGTCATGGCAAACAACTTGAGGATTTCATGTGAAATGATCTCAACACACTATCAAATTATATTTTTCACAATAAATGATAAATAATGTTCAAATTCAATACAGGAGCAAGTGCCTTTGGGTCCTACACTTCTGCATGAATCTGGCTTACATGTTTGTCTACCTTTCCAGAACCAATATTAAAATCACACTTTAAAACATGACTTAGGTTAAGTTTATAACACCATGGGCTGCTTGAATGAAAACTTGCTCCTTAGTAGCCTGCTTCATTCATTTGAGGAAAATAACCGGGATGTCTGCAGGGCTCTACAAACCCACTTGCCCGATTGCCCGGGGCAAGTGAAAATGACGCCCGGGCAAGCATTTCTCAAAGACACTTGCCCGTCCGGGCAAGTGGTTATTTTCCACCCAAAAATATGGAAATAACATTGTTCTTACGCATATGCGAGAAAATTAATGTGAATGTGTCTCGTATCATGTCAAACCAGGGAAACACAGCTGAAATTGGAGTGAGATCACTGACATTTTGTCATGAAAATTCGTCTGAAACTCCGTTCCGTGGACACTGCCATCTTGAACTGAAAAATAAATTCTGCTCATACTAACAGCTGTGTTTATTTGTGTGTCCACATTCCGTACGTGGATTACTACATCTGGGACTGTAATGTGAAAACGTGTGTAAGTGATTGTTGTATGAGTTCTGCACATATACCTGCCGTGGAGCAGCAATGATTTAATTGATTTGCCCATGATTTTGATCGCTACCAGTACACTTGAAACGGCAAAATGAGAACATCTACCAAGAACCCTACCCAGAAATATCGGGCTGATTACTCTAAGGTTTTCTGTATTACCAAGCTCGAAACTGGGAGATAATGGCGTTAGTTCATAACTAAGTGTATCCACGACAGCCTACGGCTATGCGGCAAGTCACAGGTAGCTAGCCGCCTAGCCGTCCCGGGGCTAAAGGGTCTAAACGGACGCTAATGCAGACCTAGAAATCACTTTTTTGGACAATTCAACGGCAAAGAAGTTGTCTAGGGTTAGACATTTTACTTTTGAAATGTGACTGTTTATAATCCTGTCAGCGTGCTTATGAGTTACATGTGTTATGACAAGCTTTGCCACCTACAAATTACAATGCAATGTGGTGTAGTCAGTGTTATCAATATGTGTTTTTTAAATTCCTCTAGTCTTGTGAAAGTGTCCTACACCTGCCTACATGTAGTGAGCAGAGTCTGCTCCCAACATGCCCAATTATTAAGGGAGGTCAGGCGTATATGTGCTTCATTTCGAGTGAAAGCAAGAGTACTATAGTTAGGAGAGTCAGTGCTAAACATGATGGACTCGGATGATTAAAAACAAACACTAGTAACTTGTCAAACTCTGTGTAAATACCCATTGTTATGTTCAGTTGTCCTGTAAAGTATGTTATAATTCGGCAGGATAAGGTATGCCGCTTCTGCAGAAAAATTAGTGAAAAACAAAGGTTATAATAAAAAAAAAACGGGCAAGCAGTTTTTCCTCCAGGGCAAGCAAATATTTTTGCTGCTTGCCCGACAGGGCAAGCGGTAAAAAAATGTTTTGTAGAGCCCTGGTCTGCATCTCAAAAAATTCAATATAAAAAATAATAGAAAATAACTTCTACGTACTCGACCCAAGATACATTCTCAATTAATTTTTAAAATATTAGACATGGGCCTACACTGAGAAAAAAATGCAATCTTTATTTATAAGTTAACAAATATGAATTCAAGTAAACTTGCAAAAAAGAATACTTTAAACATCTACCTTTCACTGCTTTGAAATGTTGATATTTTTAAAGCATCTTCCACTTAGTAGCATTAGTATATTTTTCATCAAAACAGTAAATATTTCTGAATGTGCAAAACAACATATCAGTTGATGATAATGCATGTATGAGTCAAGGTTACTATGTTTACATGAGAAAAACACATCCAATCAACCAATCAAGGAGCTGCTTGTCTGGCTTAAAAGGGCCCATCAAGTTTTTAACAAATGATGATCAACATGTTAACACAGAACAGCTCAACAACTTTTCATCATGGCATATTGTACAGATTAATCACTGCCTCTGGGCAATATGCACTTTGCTTGGTATTTTTACAACATAAACAAACCACCAGAAGAATGCGATCGATTTCAGAGATTTGTTCTTTCACAACAATCAGTTGCCACACTTTCCTACAGAAACCCAAAACACATTGCTCAACACTTGTATTCGATTTCCACAATTAAGTGGACCCTTTGTGGCAAAATATTTCAACACTCCTCCTCCTTCTCTCCCTCCATCCTTCCCTCTCTCACATCTTCTCAATCTCTATCACTTTTTATAAATTCTTTCTCCCTCTCTCTCTGTTTTTCAAAACATGATTCTAAAGAACAAAGTGCTCTGCCTTTCTCAAACACTCTAAATACCTCTCTACTTCCCATTTTCTTTCTCATGTAATTGCCATCTATCTTTCCTCTCTCTCTTTCTTTCTCTTGTTCTTTCTCTGCTTTTATCTCCCTGTCTTGTCCTCTTTTCTCTCCATTCTTTCTCTCTCTCTTTCCCACCCCTTCTATTTGTCTCTTTCTCTCTTGCTCTCAATCTCTCTCTGAACATTTCCTTTACTCCCCTCTGTCCCCCCTCCCCCTCTCTTTTTCTGTGTTTCCTTTCTCTCCACCTCTCCACACCACCACACTTCTACTATTTCCTTTCCAACCTTAAGCTTGCTGCATAACTGGCAATTTTAGGGGTCACACAAAATCCCTCTGGACTAATTTGGTGAGAATATTCTATTTGGTGAAAGTATTCTATGAACAAATGAGGTGACTTAACATAAACAAACGATCAACGTCACTAAGGGCAGAGAGAATCACAAAAAGGTATTTCCCAGAAGTTACCAGACCTTATAGCATATTATAATTGTTATCAAGTAATTGCTGTAATAAGCCATTTTTAAAATGTATTCAAAACTTTCCCCCTACACACAATCCAATCTAAGAACTTCAGATAGCAAATTGCAGTTCCTTTCCCCTATAATTATTCTTTTTCTCACTCTCTTTCTTTCCTTCTTCTACCTTTCTCTGTGTTTCTCCCTCTGTATCTCTTCCCGTCATCTCTCCATGGTTACCAGGCAACAAACATATTTTGACATTTAAATAAGACATACAAATATCTCACCAAGTCATGAGGTGCCCTATTACCATTCACAGCAACTTTTCAATATAGACACCTTACTGCAATTCAGAGCACTCTGTATCTAAGGGAAACATGTTTATTTGTCCTTTTCAGTCAAAAGGGGAATGAAGTTCAATATCGGTGGTATACCAGACATACCTCAGCAACACAACGGCTTTGTACAGCCACTGATCATGCAGCTGGTTAACCCTAGTGATTCTGTGCACTTAGTTACAGGAAAGCTTCTACACAGTGGAGTCATCTTTGCACTGGTGTCCCTGACTAAAACCTGCTCTACAGGAGTTGTGTGTCCAACTGGTACAATGATGGGACAGCAAACTCTCTGTGTACCACAAGTGGCTTTTTACACAAGTTACAAACAAAGGCCCAATAGAGGAACGGTTTATTTGGAACACAAAAATTTAAGGTAACAAATGCTCAAATTACACAAGAGCAAATTGTGTTTAGTTGAAGCTTTTCTTTCGATATTGAAGGTAATTCTCCCTATTGCATATACACTCCAGCTCAAAGGAATTGGTATCTTTATAGGGAAAGGGAAAGGGAAGAAAGGGAAGGAGCCGCAGTTTTAAACCGTGGTATATTTTGTCTAGTTCAGCATGAAACATGATACTTTTAGGCTAAAGCATTGTGTTTCATGCTGAACTTGACAAATTATACCACAGCTTAAAACTGTGGCTCCATCCCTTTCCCTTTCCCTATGCCAATTCCTTTGAGCTGTAGTGTACAGCTCTCTGAATCTTATTTATTAATTCTTGGGATATGAACTTGCGGTTCACAGACATTCTATAGCCATCGTCTTGCTTGTGTCTTTTCATTCTTTCATTAGTCCATCCACAATCAATGTTGAGGTCGGCAAAAACATTGCCGTGAGTGATTGGTGGTATTTTTTCTAGTCCTTCGTCCATGTAACAACCTTTCCATTTTAATATTACGAGGTTTACGAGGATGGTAATTACAGATTCTGTGCATTAATGCGTGAATTGAATACATACCAAACTCTTACCGGAAGCTTACGTCCCAAGAGCAATCAATCAGATATCGGTATCGCGAGGTGATATCGCTTGATATCGGCTATATGTGATAAGGAGAATTGCAGGGACCTTTTCTTATAATAATATAACATAATATGTTCTGCTGCCTGTTTTACTGCAATCTTGAGGATCAACATTTCACCTGTCTCAAAGGTGATATGCAGGTCAACATTTAAAGCTATGTCATGGAAACATCAAAGCAAATATTCATAACTTCCCTCATAATGGTAGACCTGTAAAGTGGCCGTTAATGAGAATATCTAATTACTATTATCATCATAATTCATTCATCAAATTGTTTTTTTGTCAGGTTTGTCTTGAAGTATAGTTCATTAACTGCACACTCTATCACTGATGTGATTCAAACATCACATAGCTACACATAGGAAGAGTACTTGCCATCTTTGTGATAAGATAGGAGTGAGTAGATGCCTTACTGGTGATACATGTTGTTAGCATCAAATGTAATGTTGTATTCAAAATAAAAGCTGAGACTGTTGGGCCTGTGGTCCATGCAAAGAAATTTGCTTTGTCTGTAAAAGCATGATCCTACCTTTAAGACCGGAATGACAGATGAGTCTGGGGTCAGCCAAGGCAGAGGCTAGACAGATGACAGATGGCACAGGGGCAGGGCCCTTCCGAGTGGTATGTTGTCTTGTCAGGGGTGATGTTATATCACAAACTGTTTCAAATGTGCTATATTTTTCTCCACACCCAACCTATGTAATATTTGTTCTGCGCTGTCATACCCTATGCCCATCTCTCTCCCATTCTCCTTCCCTTTATTTTCTTTCTGTCTCCCTAATGCCTATCTCTATAGATGCATAATTATGTCGTCTCTCTCACTGTTTCTGTCTGTTTCTCTGTCTCTCAATTGCCCAAACCCTACTCTATTTCTCCCTCTTTGACATTCTTTTTGCCCTATTCCCTCTCAGTTTCTTGTTCTCTTGCTTGCCCTCTCCCTCTCTTGCTCTCTCTCTCTCTCTCTCTCTCTCTCTCTCTCTCTCTCTCACTTTCTCTTTGTACCATTGCTTCCTTTCCACCTTTCCACTATCTTTTTCCCTTCCTCCCTTCCATTTCCATATTCCCATCTACACTACAGCTCAAAGGAATAGGCATAGGGAAAGGGTAAGGGAAGAAATGGAAGGAGCCGCAATTTTAAACCATGGTATATTTTGTCCAGTTCAGCATGAAACATGATGCTTTTTAGGCTTTTAAAGCATCGTGTTTCATGCTGAACTAGACAAAATATACCGTGGTTTAAAACTGTGGCTCCTTCCCTTTCTTTCCCTTCCCTTTCCCGATGCCTTTGAGCTGTTGCGTAGGTCTATATCTTTATATACTTTACTCTCTCTCTCTTGTTTGTGCCCATTTGTTTTTACATGACTCCAACCTATTTTTCCTTTCCTCTGTACAATGCATTCACTTTCACAATGCTGCATTATAAAAATTGACCAAATTATTACCTTTTCTAATAAACTAATCAACGCAAATGTTATGCCTCGGGTTAGGGTTAGGGGCTGGAGAGGTTTCAATTAATTAGGTTTAGGGCCAGGGGAAAAAATACATAGGGGCTCATGGCGATTTCATTCCCAAAATGCTTAAAAGAGCCCTGCAAAAAATTTTAAAAGAGCTCCCAAAATTCCCATAGACACAATGTAAAATTGAAGACAACTCAGCTAAAGTGCTCAAAAAGTAGCCCCCCAAAATGTTTAATTAATGTTTCATCATAGGCCTACCAGAATAAGTGCAGAGCAACCAAAACATATAATAATACACAGGATCATAGAAAGACTACCAGTAAATTACGCATCAATATTCAATGAACAAAGTGTAAGTTTACCTTGTAGCATTTGCTCCAGTTTCCTCCGGTCAACTCGAAAGCGTTCTTCCACGCGATCTGGGTCAATCTCTGCCAAATCTTCTGCCTGCTCCGCCGGGGCAAGTTCCGAGACCGTACCGCTATCGGACTCGTCCGAGTTCGAACCTCCACAGTTGTCGTCCATGGCCAATATTTCTGCCGAATCCTCATCTTGTTCCGGAAACTCGGTCATCATTGATGCCGAGCTAACGTCGTCGCAGGAGCAATCCATTCTTGCCACCGAGTATCTACAAGCTACGTTTTCAAAGGAAAACGTAGGTCAAAAATTGATGCGCAAGTCCGCCACATTCACCTCGCGCTGCTGTGGTTGTTGTTATAGTCTCAGCCCGAACGCATCCCGTGAATCGCAAAGCCGATAATCATTTGACTGATTTTCTGCTCTGTTACGTTGCACGCGTGCGTTCGTGTAGTCTGCTATCAAAGCAAATGCGTGTCGATTTCTAAGTAGAGAGGGCGGCATTTAGGATTTGGGCCAGTTGGATGATTGGGAGCAGTCTTTTTTCTCTTAGAGAACTTTTTTCTCTTTTTAGTCAACCTTCTCTTCTTCTTCTTCTTCTTCTTCTTCTTCCTCCTCCTCCTCCTCCTCCTCCTCCTCCGCCATTCAAAAATCATAATGACATTGTATCAATTATCTTCTCGAGTAGGAAGGGACCACTACTCCAATAAATATGTCATCAACTGGTTATTCCCAATTGTATGATCCAGCAAAGTTAAATGAGCATGCATGGACCTACTCTCACTAAAACCCTTGAATCCTCAAAAAAACATCTAAACATCTAAAACTATGTATTCTGCTGTCCTTGCAAACATTATCATGATTATAGTGTTTTCTGAATGATCAACACGCAGTTCCTACGCGATATTCTCATTCAATGTGGTATTTATCAATGAAGAGGATTGTTTATGTTATATGGATGTGTCGAAGAGTGCAGGAAGGTGCTTCTGCCAAGTAATACTTATCATTGTAATACGCAACATCGAAATAATTCAACTTAAGAAGCAAGGATGAAGCAAGGATGTTGCTTACCTCAAAGAAAAAAGGTCAATATGTTTGTGGTGGTAGCTTTTTGTGATGTTATAATGTATACCAAGGCCATTACAGCATAGAGTGTACATCATTTCAAAGCTATAATAAAAAAAAAAACATGTTTCATAGGCATGAACGTGTACGTACGTATGTATATTGAAAATATCCTGTACACCGAGACATGCGCACTTTGCGCTTTTGACATGTGTCAGGCTTGTACATGTATATACACATATCAAGATACTTTCATTACTATTAGGATAACCCATCTCGATAGCAAACATTGATTGATGGAGGCCAAAAGTAACTTGCGTTTTGCGAGAAAAATTGGATACAATAGACACAAAAGGCATGCAGACCCAATGAGCACCGTTACGTGGAAAACATATGACGGGGACAAAATGTACACAAAATACTGCTTTAGCTGATATTAAAGTATAAGTATGAACTTTGGAGAGCTATAACTATGTATCCGATTGAGTAATGGATCCATTTTTTCAGAGATTACCAAACATCTCTTCTAGCACTTTGTCAACAAGTTAAACTTTCTTTGCATTAGTGAGATAATTTTTTTGAAATATAAAGAAATGTGTGATTTATGGAAATTCAAATTTTGGGGAAAAATTGTGAAAAAATCATATTTACTGCCCAAATTTCTCATGAGTAGTACATCATTCTACTTGAGTGCCAATTTTGGTGCTTTTAGACAAATGTGAATAATTACGTCAAAATATCGAGCTATGCCGCTGGACTATAATTATCTTATCGATAGGATAAGGCGAAGTGTGTCGCTTGGATACACTTCCAACTCGAATGACATTATCATTTATTTAAGTGGAAAAAGATTTGTATGGATGTGCGACATTTTCCCTTGAATGAAAACAAACATTCAAATAGATTAAAATTTATTGGTTTCCACAAATCATCCAATGATAACATGGTATGTTCAGTTTAAAACACAAATTGAACATACCATAGCATTGTAAACATGTTGACATTATTCAATGAACTGAGAGAGTGGAGAGAAAGATTGTGAGGAGATCTTTTCAATTTTGATATGCCTATGCAGCATACTTTTTAGGTTTTGACGCTGAGTGTATTATTTGTGAAAAGTTCGTTGCTAAAGATTGCTGTTTTTCGTCGAAATTTCTATGTCTCAGTTGTTGGAGGAAACCTTCTTCGGACCTTTCACATAATGTTTCTGCAATGCGCCCTCTTCGCTCTGGGGCAGCACGGTGACTATTAAAAACTTTCATCCAATCACTACGTTGATTGTGTCGCTACGTTGTCAAACTTTTTTTGGGCTGACACTAACTATCTAAACATAACGTGCAGTTTAGTTGACAAACGATTTGTTGGTAAAAATTATTCCCGTTCATTGTCATCATCTCTCAGATATACGATCATCATGTTTATCTTATAGCTGTCCCCATTGCATTAACTTTGAAATATTTTAGTTACTAAGGGACTAAGGGACTCGGATGATGACGAACAACCATACCTTCTGGTAATCTGTGCCGGCTTTTGGAACTCCGATGACGGTGAGATGGATGTGGGGTTTCTAGAGGAATAAATCCTACAGTTGCGTGAGATGCTCAGTTAATTAGCGAGTGAAACTTCTCAATGAAAGTCACAACAAACTTTAATGAGAGCAGTGAAGTTGCCCGCTTATTGCATCCAGATGCTTTCGGTGAGCTTGCTTTGGTTTCAAACTTACACGAGATTGTTTTGGTTTTGGTGTCTGAAAATAAGCAAAATCTAAAAGCACTGTTTAACATCGTGAAAGGTCTGCTAAACATGTCC
Organism: Arbacia lixula; assembly: GCA_963669155.1. Classification (NCBI taxonomy): domain Eukaryota; kingdom Metazoa; phylum Echinodermata; class Echinoidea; order Arbacioida; family Arbaciidae; genus Arbacia; species Arbacia lixula. The sequence goes on from OZ022593.1 coordinate 3,542,774, forward strand.
AACAGAGTACATTAGAGCTCGGATAATGGAAAACAATTGATGTTGAATGATAAGAAAACAGAGCTGTTAGTCATTGGTACTTCACGTCAAGTATCTAAGTTTCGGACAAATGGTATATCAGTATGTGACACTGCTGTAAAACCGTCCCATAGCGTGAGAAACTTAGGAGTGTTATTTGATACTTGAGCATGGAACCGCAAATTATTAGTGTATGCAAATCAGCATATTACATGATTTATAACCTGAGGCGCATTAGTAAATACTTCGATCAAGATAGCATGAAAATTGTAGTTCACGCACGCATTGCGAGTAAATTAGATTACTGTAATAGTGTACTGTATGGATTACCAGACTCACAGATAGTAAAGTTGCAGCGGGTTCAAAATACATGTGCAAGATTGATTTGTAATCTTCAAAAATTTGCCCACGTTACACCATTGTTAAGAGACTTGCACTCGCTGCCCATACGCCAAAGAACTGAATTTAAGATCTTGGTGATGGTCTATAAAGCGCTAAATGGTAAGGCTCCTAGATACATTAATGAATTACTGCATTTTAAATGTCAAACCCATGGTCATAATCTCCGCAGTGCATAATACACAGTGTTGTTGCAAGTCCCTCAAATCAGAACAAAAGTAACCCTAGGTTACCGATCGTGTTTTTTTTTGCAGCTCCTAGATTGTGGAATAAACTACCTGTAGACATCAGGAAATCTAAAACCTTAGACAGCTTTAAATCAAAGGTGAAAACCTATTTGTTCTAAACATAGACCTAATCTATTTCTGATCATGATTTAAATTATATAGCATTATGTAGCAGAAGTAAGAGCTCTCTTTCAACGAAGTAGAATACATAAACATAGTTTTTGCGCTCTATAAATGATTTATTATTATTATTATTTTTATTATTCGTACCTATGCTTAGCCGCTGTACAACTAGATCTGCATACAGTGCACCAAGTCCAACCTGGGCCATGTTGCATAGGTTTTCAATTATCGTACCCTTGGGCGGAAATCTCGGGGGGGACGGGGGGGGGGGATTCAATATCAAATGTCCCCCCCACTATTTTCGGTCGGATTAATTTTTTTTTGAAAAACGTCATAATCCCCCCTCCACCATTTCGAAGGGGGGGGGGGGCACAATGTCAAATGTCCCCCCACTATTTTCGGTCGTGTACCCCCACGGCGGAAAAACGTCATAACCCCCCCCCCCCCCCCCCCCCCCCCACTGAGAGCATTTTAAAAGACTGAGCGGGGATAAACAAAATTGAAGGAAAAAAAAAACACCTCCCCAAAATACCATCACTTCCCCCCCCCCCCCCCCGCTCAGCTACTGCTTGAGGAAAAGCATGTCCCCTCCCGATTTCCGCCCATGATCGTACCTTACCATTGATGGTAACTATCATGCTAACAGCCAATGAGCTCTCATTATTTTACATGTTGCAATTCATCCATTTCCTTCCTCCATGACATATTATACCAAATAGCCCTAAGAATCTACATGGTGTAAGTAACTCAGGTGTGTATTGTCTCACAGATAGTGCACACAAATGACAATGAGAAGCATTTTATCTGGCACATGAAGGATTAATGTGTTCATATGAACTTTACAATGTGAATAGATTTTAGGTTGGGTTGGTTAATAACACAGTTAAGTACTTGTAGACCCTAACGCTGACAAAGTCAATTTGAGCACCTTTTAAATCGAAGTGCCTCAGTCAGATTGATGCTACATGAAGTGATATTGGTAATGTAGGCAACTTTCATTTCGCATTTGAAAAAAAAGTTTAGCTTTCGAAGAAAATTACGAAGGGGTTCGTTTTTATTGTATTATTTGAATCCTACCTCACTGTCCATTTTCGAATTTCACAAACATTATTATTAAAGAATATGTCTACAGTGTATGCTGTTTAATTGTTTAATTGTCGGCAAAATGTTTGCACTACCTCTATGCGTTATTGGTTCCGGTCAAGGTTTAGTGGGTTAGAGCTGAGGTTTACAAGTGCCATTTCTATCGAGAAATCCACCTCAAACTCCGAGCAAAGATTAGCAATGACGATAGGCGGGATAAGAGGTACACTCCCAGGTCAATACCTATCAAATCGGCTGACGAAGGAGAAAGAGAAAGAAAGAGAAAGAAAGAGAATGCGAGAGTCAGAAAGAATATAAAAGAGAAAGAGAGAGAGAGAGAGAGAGAGAGAGAGAGAGAGAGAGAGAGAGAATGCGAGAGTCAGAAAGAATAAAAAAGAGAAAGAGAGAGAGAGGGGGGGGGGGGGGTGGGGGAGACAGACAAGACAGAAAGAGGAAGAGATATATAGGCAGAGGGAAGGAGAGAGAGCGGGGGGGGGGGTCTTCAACACTTGTCCTCTAGAAAAATACTCTTAATGATTTACTACATAAACGAACAATGTACCACCACAGAGCAGAATAATGATGGTATCAAAGACTGCAATCATTAAAAAAAAAAAAAATATTAGAGTTTGAGAAATTCGGAAACAAACCTAAGCTACCTTTAAAAAGATTAATACATTACATGCATGTGTGCAATTTCATAATTGCGAACGGATGTACAGTGAATTTTGGGCATGGCACTTGACCTTCTTCTTCCTTCTGTAAACATCGCAAAATCAGGTCGGCTTGTTCACCTGGGTATGTTTGCCTAGTCCAGATACTACTGGCCGTATTTTATCGTCCGCCTCTCTTCTCCCACACACTTTACGCCACTGATTCACATAGTACGCACACCGCGCCAGACCACTGATTTCGCGACTCCACGAATCTGTCCGCCCGGAACAATTTTTATGCCTCCGCCACGAAGTGGCCGGAGGCATTATGTTTCCGGGTTGTCCGTCCGTCCGTCCGTCCGTCCGTCCGTCCCGAATCCGTTTAGGCAATATCTTGAGAACCGTTAAGCAGATTTGCTTCAAACTTGGTACATGTATGTATTGCATGAAACTAATGAAGTGTGTAAAATTGGGGTCAAATCTGATTGAGGTCAATGAACTTTGTAAAAATTGCCCAAAAATGACCTTCTCCACAATAAATCCAAATCCAAGGATGCAATTCTCATTAAACATGGCACAAAGATGGATCACTACTTGGGGATAGACTGGTGACATTTTTGGTAAAATTCCTGAAAGGTCAGAGGTCAAAGGTCAATGAAATTTGTGAAAATTTGCCCAAAATTGACCTTTTTCACAGTAAATCCAAGTCCAAGGATGCAATTCTCATTAAACATAGTACAAAGATAGATCACTACTTGGGGATAGACTGGTGACATTTTTGGTAAATTTACTGAAAGTTCAGAGATCAAAGGTTAATGAACTTTGCCAAAATTGGCTAGAAATTGCCCCAAACTTTAAATTGTTCACAATAAATCCAAATCCAATGGTGCACTTCCAACCAAACATAGTGAAACGATGGATCACTTCTTGGGGGTAGACTGGTGACATTGTTGGTGAAATTGCGAGAAGGTCAGAGGTCAAAGGTCAATGAACTTTGCAAAAATTGATATTTTTCACAATAAACCAAAATCCAAATCCAATGTCGCAATTCTAACTAAAAATGGTACAGAGATGTATCACTTCATGGAGGTAGACTGGTGAAAGTTTAGGTAAAACTCCTGAGAGTTCATCAAAGGTCAAAGGTCAATGAACTTTGCCAAAAATTAGCTAAAAATTGCCCCCAAAGTGATAATTTTCAAAATATATCCAAATCCAATGGAGCAATACCAACCAAACGTGGTGCAAAGATGGATCACTACTAGACTGATGACATTTTTGGTGAAATTTCTCAAAGGTCAGGGATCAAAGGTCAATGCACTTTGCCAAAATTGGCTAAAAATTGCCCCCAAATAGATATTTTTCACATTGAATCCAATACTAATGATTCAATTCAAACCAAACATAGTACAGAGATGTATCATTTCATGGAGGTAGACTGGTGAAGTTTGGGTAAAATTCCTGAAAGGTCAAAGGTCACTTCACCCAAAATTGGCTAATTTTAAACGAACTTGATACAAGGATGGATTTAGACAGACTGGTTAGATTGGAAGTCAAAGAAGTAATAGGTCAAAAGTCAATGAACATTGCCAAACTTAGCTAAACTTGAAAAAAGAGAATGTGATATTTTCATTTCACATAGGAGCAATGGTACATTGCCCACCAAACATACACATTTTCTGAGAATAGCAAAGAGGCGGAGGCATATTTATCGACTGCGTGGAGTTGTATGTGATGCGCCACCAACGTTCGTTGTAGGTGGATTGCTAAATACAGTCTAGGGGGTGGACTAATGTTTGCCTAGTGTCCACTCCAATGTGTGACGGAATGGTTCACAACGACATTCCCGAGGCTCGGAGTACCGTTGCATAATCTCAGCTCTGCCAGTCGCCGAGTGTTTTAGTATTCGCTCTTAATTTAACAGGCTTAGTACAGGTGAGTACTGATTAATTTGTTGTGATTTGTGTTATTTGAGGTAATAAATGATTATTCACAACCCCGGGGATCACCGTTCGAACCGTGTTATCAAAACACCATAGTTATACTGTAGTCTATTTCTTTCTTTCTCTCGTTCGAGCCATGTTGTCAAACTTCCATAGTGCTGTACTCTCTCTCTCTCTCTCTCTCTCTCTCTCTCCCTCTCTCTCAAGCATGTCTGTTTAGGTCTTTGTAAATATTATCATTACTAACCTAATGCACATTTACCGTTCCATTTGTATTTTATGCACGCATTTAGGCCTTTGTGTTGTGAGTTATACGTATACACTGTAAATGAGTATCATTACCACTCTGGCTCAGGTACGCAGTGCTGCGAACGTATCCGTCACAATCATTACGAAAAACATGGCATGTTAGCTTGCTAAAAACCTCGATAAGTGAAGTGCATATTTGTTCTTCATCATTGTTCCTGCCCCTCCGTCATTCTCTCTCTCTCTCTCTCTCTCTCTCTCTCTTTTTTCGTCTGTTCTCTCCACTGTTTCCTTGTATCTCTCATGTTCATTCTCTCTCTTTTCCACATATAACTTTATGCATTTCACCTCTTTCTCGGTCGCTGCCCCCCCCCCCCCTGTGTGTGTGTGTGTGTGTGTGTGTGTGTGTGTGTGTGTGACAGAGAGACAGAGAGAGACAAAGACAGAGAGAGAGACAGAGAGAGAGAGGGGGAGAGAGAGAAAAATATATATATATATTTGCACATTGTACAGATATTTCTTGATAAAGTTCTATGACTGAAATCGTTTGAACTTTTCTTCATTGATTTGATTCGTCTTCATTGATTTGCTTGTGTTTATACATATACACATACATTGGTGTATGTGTCTCCCCCTTTCCCCCTATCCTTCCCTCTCGCATTGAATGATATATAAACCGCTGTCTATATTTTCTGATTATGAATACGTTTATCATGTCAGTCTACATTTGTAATTCTCGTCAATACATAGTGCTGGTAGAAAGCAAATTTCCACGTGAATACTGTGGTCAATAAACCCATTCATTTATTCACACATTTTCTTTCTCTATTCTCCAGCAGCTTAGCATTCACCAGCTGACAACCATGGACACGCTTGCAGCAGCATCTTCCTTCAGTGGAGGGATGGGCATCTCGGTTGCCTTGGCAGCAGTTGTGGTCACTCTGGCCCTTTGGACTGTCCTGAGACCCCGCGGCTTCCCCCCGGGACCGAGGGGGCTCCCTGTCGTCGGCAGCATCTTCAGTAAGTAACAGCCAGACTATGCCACGCCCATTTCTTGAAGCACGTGGAGATGGAGTGGGTTGGGCGGGACGCGCTTATTTTTTTTTTTTTACACCGCAGTTCTGCCATTCTCGCGATGAAATTCAAGAAAACCGGTGGTGAATGAGTCTAACTTGTCAGCGCACACGTATGCAATCTACGCCTATAAGGTGCTCATGCACTTTTGCATCCCACTGATTTAATGAATTTGAACCCAAAACCTAGCCCTGACCCTAACCCTAACCCTAAACGTAATTCTAAAATCATGAGTATAGCTAGCAGTCAACATGCATAGCAGGCTCAGCGAGCTCAGCAATCTAAATTTGCCGCAGAGGCGCAATTTAGACTCAACCACCACCGATTTTCTTGAATTTTATCGCGACTATGGCAGAACTCTGATGTATAAAAAATATTCGCGAGCGGGACCCCTATGATACTGCAAAGTTCTTAATTTAACATAAAATAGCATGTAAAAAATACGGAAATTGGAAGAAGATACTGTATTACAACTTCCCTCCGAGTGATAAAACTGGAAACAGATCTAAAACAAAATTACAGCGATCAGAGCATTTTGAGGAGGTTTTGGGTTGGTTGTTAGCCTACTTACTTTGCTGTGAGGCGCGTGGACACAGCCCACTATGTCAACAACTAGGTTTGGTAACACCAGACTATGCCCAGACTATGACGGCATTAGGGTATAGTCTGCGTCACCAGACGTAGTTGTTGACCGACTGGGTTGTGGTTGTCCGAAATATATAGCCTAGAGACCGGAGTCCGTTATGCGCTATGGCCAACACCTGTGTGCCCCACACTGCATGCATTCAACGGGAACAATGTCGGTATAGCGTGCTGAGAAGGACAATACGATTTTAAACGTAGACTATGCCCGCTACGGTTCAAACGTAAACAAGGATAGTTTTTCACTTTTCCTGAAAATGTTTGTCAAACTATAATTGAAATTTCATACACTTATTGTAAGGGTATCCTGCTGATTCATCCCGAGTTAGGACTTTTGCAGATGAATTCATACTACCGGGTAAAAGCAAACAGAATTATATACACACATAAGTAGTCAATTTCTGCACGCAAAGCCCCCCCCCCCCCCCCCCGCAATAATAATAATGATAAAAATAAATGGTCACTGTTGATGGGCGTGATGTACCTCTTCTAGAAAATGTGGCAGTACGCTAAGATTTAATTTTGCTTCTCACATATTCACGACATCAATTTGAAACGACGGAGTTTTCTTGAGATGTGTAAAAATCGTTAATAAACTAGAGGGGCAATTTTAAAGTGACAATCCCCTGACCACCCCTCTGTACGTTATACCATGTGAATTGGACTTTACTAGAGGGACAGCTTTATCCTCATGCGTCATTCGAAGTTATGTTTTCATTGCGGTTAATCATTATACGAGGCTGGAGTGCCACTTTGTAAATTGCCGCCCTAATTACTTACAGAAACAAAAATGATGTCATTTTTCTTCCCCGAGGTATGACCGACTATCCTGAGGTCATCTTCGAGAGATGGGCCAAGCATTACGGGGACGTCTTCGGCTTCAAGGCTGGTGAGCGATGGATCGTCGTCGTCAACGGGCAGGAGGCCGTAAAGGACGCCTCAAAGAGGATTGACTTCGCCGACCGACCGGACTTCTACTCGAGTATGCAAACCACTTCCTGCATTTCCTTTTCATTCTTTGTACGCCAGACAACATTGTGTAAATTTCGCTTTCCTTTCCTCTCTCTCTCTCTCTCTCTCTCTATCTCTCTCTCTCTCTGCCTCCTCCTTTCTTTGCCTCGCTCTCTCTCCCAATCTCTCCCCCCCCCTCTCTCTCTCTCTCTCCCCCTCTCTCTCTCTCCCTCTTTCTATCTCCATCTCTCTCTCTCTCTGCCCCTCTCTCTCTCTCTCTCTCTCTCTCTCTCTCTCTCTCTCTCTCTCTCTCTCTCTCTTTATCTCGCTATTCCCAGTTTATGCCTCCTCTCAGAAAGTCGTGTCTTTGCCTTTCTTTCCCTCTCCCCTCGCCCCCACGTTCTTTACCTATATGTTTTTCCTTCTCCGACCCCTCTCACAAAACCAAACATCTTCTTGTTTCCAACATAATAATGATAATGATAATGTTAGGCCTAATGCTTGTTTTAGCGCATAACACATGGCTAGATAGCATGTCCCTATGCGCTCATATGGTGATGTTCAATTGTACTCTTTGTTGAAGAAAGACACACCCGTCCTTTTACAAGAGCCCACCAATTAACCCCAGGACCACGAAACCTTACATGCTACCTAGGGCTTTACTTTTACTTTTTTTCCTTCCAATGCGCTTAGAAACATCGTGTGAAACGGGTTTAAAATGTTATGTATCATTATTATTCACTGGCTATCTCCATTTGACATGTTTATTCGACAACCTATATGTTCTCTGAAGGGTTTAAAGATATCGCATTCAGACCTTTCTCTGAGACCTGGAAACTGCACAGGAAGCTAGCGCATACCGCCCTCAGGTATGAATATGCATTGACAGTCACTCTTTAACCCTATGTGTACCTTGTGTGCAGAGTAGGACACATAACTCTCATAAAGCACATGTTTATCTGACACACAAACACAAGTTGACACTCCTCTAAACTTGGGGAAATTGTATGTTGTACGAGTGCTGGCAGAGTTTCACGCGAAGCAACTTTGAGTGTCTTCGATTTGAGAGTTTATCGAGCGTGGTACGATTTTAACCGAGTGTGACAAGAGTAATTCAGAGCGTGATATGAGTTTGACCAATCATGGTTTGAGTTGAGACGTATACATGTACGATCTATGTCCATTGGTCGACCTCTTATTATAATACATGTTTTGAATTACACAAGTTTCCATATTTTGTTTATCTAAGTGACCTGATTTCCTCATGCTTTACACAATTTTTATTGATGGATATTGTGGTACATCGCCGGTACTGCATGTATGCACCTTCAGAACATATTTGTTTTCCTTTAATATCAATTATGTGATGAAGTTAAGTGATATCTTATCAATTCGTAAACACTAAGTTTGTACCAAATCTTTAAAAAAAATAATTTTGTTTTGGTAATATTTTAGGAAAGGCATTACTCCAATGGGAACCGAGGGGTGTTTCACCAAGCTTTTCCTAAGCCAAGAACGACTTTATAGGCACGACTGGTTACCCTTCTTGTGCTTAATGAAATACTCCAATATGAACGGCCTGTATATACAGGTTTCACTGTAGTTGTAAGAGCATCTTAATTTTGCTTTCACAACACAACTTTCAGACACTTCGCTACGGGCAAGCCGCTGCATAATCTCATCTCTAGCACCTACCCGAAGCTGCAGAAGGAGCTCGCCTCCAACGGAGACAAACCAATCGACCCTAGGCTCCTTCTGACACTCCTCATGTACAACATACTCTCACAGATGTGCTTTGGGAAGAGGTAGCCATGTGGTGGTGGTGGTGATGGTGGTGGTGGTGGTGGTGGTAGTGGTGGTAATGATGATGGTGTTGGTGTTGATGGCGGGGGTGGTGTTGGTGGGTTACTGGGAGGGTGGTGGTGGTGGTGGTGGTAACGATGATGGTGGTGGTTAACGATGATGTTTTTGGCAATGTTGATGATAATGACGATGGTAGTGGTGATGGCGAATAACGATGATGGTAGTGGTGGTTAACAATGATGTTGGTGGTAATGTTGCTGCTGCTAGTGGTAGTGATGCTTGTGTGTAAACGATGATGATTGTGGTAATGATGATGGTGGTGGCTAACGATGATCAAAATGTTGTTGTTGGTGATGATGGTGGTAATGATTCTGGTGGTGGTGATGCTGGTGGTGATGCTAGCCGTGGGTAACGATCATGGTAGTAGTGGCGGTAATGATAATGGTGTTGGTTGGTAACGATGGTGCTGGTGGTGGTGATGATGATGTTGGGTAACGATGAAGATGATGCGATGATTTTGGTAACGGTGTGGTGGAAGTGGTAAGTAACAATGATGGTGATGGTGATGGTGATGATAGTGATAATGAGGGTGGTGGTGGTGGTAGTGTTACCAATGATGGTGGTGGTGGTGATGGTAGTAGAGATTCTGGTGGGTTACACTGATAATGGTGGCAATTATGATGATGATCATGATGGTGGTGGGTAGAGATGATGGTGGTGGTGGTAATGAGGATGGTTGTCAACGATACTGATAGTGTTGGTGATGGAAGTGGTGGTGGTGGTGGTGGTGACGATGATGATAATGGTAGGAATGATAATGGTGGTGGTGGAGATGGTGGATAATGGATGACGATGATGATGATGGCGGTGGTCGTGTGAATGGTAATGGTGGTTGTAGGCAATGCTGATGGTGGTGATGCCCTTATTTCCATAGAGTATTCATTCGATTTCCATCTCCCCCTTACTCTTCGTCTTCGTGTTTCAGCTACCCTTTCAACGATCCCAAGGTTAAGACCTGGATGAAACTCAACGACGATGTCAACGTGGAGCTCGGACTGGGACTCGCTGCTGATTTCTTCCGCTGGGCTGCGCACATCCCTACAGGCGGTGTGAAGAGGATAAGAAGCCTGTTCAACCAGTTCATCGAGATACCGGCAAAAGAAGTCCGGGAATTCAAGGAGAAGCAATACGACCCCGGTCAGGCATTTCACTTAATCTTGCTGTTGTGAATCAAAGAAGTAATTTATCCTAACAGTGACATAAAATTCAAATGAATGCATGCAAAACAATCATCTTTGTACCTTAGTTTCTTTCAAAAATCAACCTTTAAACAGTAACTTTGGGCTTGGGTAGAGTTGTGGAAAATACTGAAATATTATTGAATTTGAACACGCACGTGATACGCGCCTGTGATAAGCTTGATCAGTCCTATACATATTTAACATGAGAAATGTACCACTTATGGAATGCATTCAACCCTGTATAAAAAGGCCATTCAAGGGAGACAAAAAATGCGGTCTTCAGGAACAGGTGTTTTTATGCCTCCGCCACGAAGTGGCCGGAGGCATTATGTTTTCGGGTTGTCCGTCCGTCCGTCCGTCCGTCCGTCCGTCCGTCCGTCCGTCCGTCCGTCCGTACGTACGTCCGTCCGTCTGTACGTCCGTCCGTCCGTCCGTCCCGAATCCGTTTAGGTAATATCTTGAGAACCGTCAAGCAGATTTGCTTCAAACTTGGTTCATGTATGTATTGCATAAAACTAATGAAGTGTGTAAAATTGGGGTCAAATCTGATTGAGGTCAAAGGTCAAAGGTCAATGAACTTTGTAAAAATTGCCCCAAAATGACCTTTTCCACAATAAATCCAAATCCAAGGATGCAATTGTCATTAAACATGGTACAAATATGGATCACTACTTGGGGAAAGACTGGTGACATTTTTGGTAAAATTCCTGAAAGGTCAGAGTTCAAAGGTCAATGAAATTTGTGAAAATTTGCCAAAAATCTACCTTTTTCACAGTAAATCCAAATCCAAGGATGCAATTTCCATTAAACATGGTACAAAGATAGATCACTACTAGTGGATAGACTGGTGACATTTTTGGTAAAATTCCTGAAAGTTCAGAGGTCAAAGGTTAATGAACTTTGCCAAAATTGGCTAGAAATTGCCCCAAACTTTAAATTTTTCACAATAAATCCAAATCCAATGGTGCAATTCCAACCAAACATAGTGAAACGATGGATCACTACTTGGGGGTAGACTGGTGACATTGTTGGTGAAATTCCTGGAAGGTCAGAGGTCAAAGGTCAATGAACTTTGCAAAAATTGATATTTTTCACAATAATTCCAAATCCAAATCCAATGTCACAATTCTAACTAAACATGGTACAGAGATGTATCACTTCATGGAGGTAGACTGGTGAAAGTTTAGGTAAAACGCCTGAGAGTTCAAAGGTCAAAGGTCCATGAACTTTGCCAAAAATTAGCTAAAAATTGCCCCCAAAGTGATTTTTAAAATATATCCAAATCCAATGGAGCAATACCAACCAAACATGGTGCAAAGATGGATCACTGCTAGACTGATGACATTTTTGGTGAAAATTCTGAAAGGTTGGGGATCAAAGGTCAATAAACTTTGCCAAAATTGGCTAAAAATTGCCCCCAAATAGATATTTTTCATATTGAATCCAATACTGATGATTCAATTCAAACCAAACCTAGTTACAGAGATGTATCACTTTATGGAGGTAGACTGGTGAAGTTTAGGTAAAATTCCTGAAAGGTCAAAGGTCAATAAACTTCACCCCAAATTGGCTAATTTTAAATAAACTTGATGCAAGGATGGATTTAGACAGACTGGTTAGATTGGAAGTCAAAGAAATAAGAGGTCAAAAGTCAATGAACAAACTTAGCTAAACTTGAAAAAAGAAAATGTGATATTTTCATTTCACATAGGAGCAATGGTACATTGCCCACCAAACATACACATTTTCTGAGAATAGCAAAGAGGCGGAGGCATATTTATCGACTGCGTGGCAGTCGAATTGCTCTAGTTTTTTTTAGGATTAAAGACATTGTTCAAAAAAAGCAAAATAGTCTTTGTGGTCTTTATAGGCAGTTGGCATTTCTATACAAGTGATCACCAAAGCTGGTTTCGCTATAATAAATCCGGTACTACTATTCTAACCCGCACTGTTATGAGTTATTATTAGTTATTAGATCTACGTTATTTATCTTGCGTTATGGATGACTGAAACCTCCTTTTGGAGAATTGTTTTAGCCTCTTCCTTATGTTTGACAGAGAACATCGATAATTTCCTCGGCTTGCTCCTGAAGGCCCAAGAAGATGCCAGGAAGGAGGGTGAGAATGTGGACAAGCTGACTGACACTCATGTCCAACAGACCATTTCCGACATTTTTTTTGGTAAGGGAAATCCAGATCATGGCTGATATAAGCTAAATTGCCTAAAGTGTTGACCATACGTCAATAATAAAGATAAGATTTAAGCTAGCCCCAGTAAGAAACACATCTCTCCACCATCTTATTTGTGGAAGTATTGCTCCACCATGATGTAGTAAAACAAGAGACACACACACGGAGGTGCAACGTTGTGGCTTCATGGCTAGTAACAATCCACTCAGGGATCAATGTTCGTATAATGAGTATTACCCTTGGATAGATTGAACAAAGATTTCATGTTTTTTTTGGCCCGCGCAATGACGGTCAAGAACTTGATAAATCCGATTTGATTTAAATGAACACTGGGACCATTTTTTCTCACTCACCTCTTCCTTGTCCCTCCAGCGGGCACCCAGACCACGATTGACACGCTGTACTGGAGCTTGGCCCTCATGTGCGAGTACCCCGACGTCCAGGCCAAGGTCCAATCCGAGATCGACCGCGTGGTCGGCCAGGACTGCGTCCTTACGATCGATGACCGCGGGACGTTGCCGTATAGCGAGGCGACATTGTACGAGGTGATGCGCTATAGCACCATCGCGCCAATCGCGCTCCCCCACGCCACGACCAGGGAGTGCGAGTTCCGTAAGTTTCATATGATCATAGCTCAAATTAAAATGAATCGGTGCCCCTTTCGGTCCACTGATCATGTGTTAAATCAATACCGATCAATTTGTTGCTTAGTTAACATATTTTGTGGCCGATTAATTAAAAAAAAATGACGTGTACCTTTACAGAGCATTTGTGAAGGATTTGGAATCCACACACGATACTGATAGAGGTGCTCCCATCATCGAGCAAATACAGATTGACATCATTTTGAAATAGTAACCATGGTAACACAGGATAGGCAAAGTAGATCCGAAGGGATCCACATTTTTGTTTTATAGCAGTGAACCGCAAAGATATTTATCGGGAAAAAAATGTATTTGTGTTGCTGAGAATGATCTAAGGCACTGATAAATCTGAAAATGTTGAACCATGTGTGTCACCTTGCCTAGATTGTGCAGCGTTCGGGAAGAACCTCACCGGGTTTTTTTTCAAACTCTCTGGGAGAAGATGTGTGATAACGTGGCCAATTCACAGGGAAATATCACTCCATCTGGGATGTTCGTAGGCATGTGTTATTCCAGGATTGATTACCAGAATTGATTCCCTTTTAATGAAGCTTTTCTTCCTTTTCCCTATTACTCAGGAGGATTTATCATCCCGGAAGGAGCCGTCGTGTTGCCGAACATCTACTCTATGCACTTCGATCCGAAGGAGTGGACGGAACCAGAATCCTTCAAACCTGGTAATCTATTTCCCTTCTAAGCCTATCGTGCACCGATTTAAACAGGACCTGGGGTCCCATTCATTAACATTACTATGATTTGAACTATCATGACCAATAGAACCATCGTCAGTAATAACCTTCTTAGTCGCCACCAATATTCCCATCACCATCCCTCATCATCACTACCATCATCACCATATGACTACCATCATCACTACCATCATCACCATATTGCTACCATCAATACCACCATCACCATCATCGATACCGTCACCATCATCATTACCATCTCCACTATCATCATCACCATCTCCACTACCATCACTACTACCATCATCACCATCAACAATACCATCGCCACCATCATCACCATCATCAATACCATCGCCACCATCATCACCGTCATCACTACCATCGCCACCATCATCACCGTCATCAATACCATCGCCACCATCATCACCATCATCAATACCATCGCCACCATCATCACCGTCATCAATACCATCGCCACCATCATCACCATCATCAATACCATCGCCACCATCATCACCGTCATCAATACCAGCGCTGCCGTCATCACTATCATCAAGACTATCGCCACTATCATCAATAATATCGCCACCATCATCACCACCAGCCCATACTGACGGTTCTCGGAATTATATTTCAGAGCGAAGTATGAATTCGAATCTGATGCATGTCGAGTGGATGGGCTTGAAGGACCATTAACGTTAGTACCGACTAATTTATTGGTCTTGTTCCTTTCCCAATACCTCTTTTGCTCAGAGCATTTCTTGGACGAGAGCGGCACAGTCCGTCAGCACCCTCAGAGCTTCATGCCCTTCGGGACGGGCCGGCGCAGCTGCCTGGGTGAGGCTGTGGCCAAGGCAGATCTTTTCCTCATCTTCACCTGGTTCATGCAGAACTACACCTTCAACAAGGTGCTCGGCAAGGAGAATGAAACCTTGCTTGACATGATTCCCCCCAGCGCAGGTGGAAGAATTCTCCGCCCGTATCAAATCATCATCAAAGAAAGGGCCTAGACTGTACCAAATCACCATCAAAGAAAGGGCCTAGACTGTACCAAATCACCATCAAGGAAAGGGCCTAGACCGTATCAAATCACCATCAAAGAAAGGGTCTAGACCCTACCAAATCACCATCAAAG
The DNA here is from genome assembly GCA_963669155.1 of Arbacia lixula. Classification (NCBI taxonomy): domain Eukaryota; kingdom Metazoa; phylum Echinodermata; class Echinoidea; order Arbacioida; family Arbaciidae; genus Arbacia; species Arbacia lixula. Next base: position 3,557,834 of record OZ022593.1, read on the forward strand.
AAAGGGTTTAGACCCTACCAAATCACCATCAAAGAAAGGGCCTAGACCCTACCAAATCACCATCAAAGAAAGGGCCTAGTCCGTATCAAATCACCATCAAGGAAAGGGCCTAGACCGTATCAAATCACCATCAAGGAAAGGGCCTAGACCGTACCAAATCACCATCAAAGAAAGGGTCTAGACCCTACCAAATCACCATCAAAGAAAGGGTTTAGACCATACCAAATCACCATCAAAGAAAGGGCATAAACCGTAGCAAATCACCATCAAGGAAAGGGCCTAGACCGTACCAAATCACCATCAAAGAAAGGGCCTAGACCGTACCAAATCACCATCAAAGAAAGGGCCTAAACCGTAGCAAATTACCATCAAGGAAAGGGCCTAGACCGTACCAAATCACCATGAAAGAAACGGCCTAGACCGTACCAAATCACCATAAGGCTCCTGGCCCATACCATGATATGATGTGATTGTTTTATTAACAACAACATAAGTATTTGTACAACGATATTGATACTTTCGTTGTACAAATACTTATGTTGCAAGTAATCAACGTTGGTGAGGGTGATGGGACGAACTATCACTTCAGATGCGATCTGGATGTAGCTATCTTTCCAAAGTGCAGCTGAGGAAAAATAGCCTTTACATTCAGATCGCCGAGGAAGTGATAGTTCGTCTCATTGCCTGAAACAAACAAAAAAATGATTATTTGCTCCATATTCCACATCTGAAACCAACTATCTATCCCAATAATGACAATTTGACGTACAAAAGTAATGCTTACTTTTCCGCAAAACCCCGAGCCGCTGCCATGGGGAACACGCGTTAAGACGCGTTAGTAGGAGTTACTGTTAGTCAATTGATAGTCCGAGTGTAACGCACTATTATTTCGCGCTTACTCAAAATATTGATCACGCGGGGAAAACTTTGATTTATCACGTGAACAACTCTTGACCAATCATATATCATCATTCTTAGTATGTGGAATATAAAACAAACTATCATAGATACTTGAGTATAGATATATTAATACTATCATGCATAGGCGTTGCCAATAATAATACAAATAGAAGTACTAGTCGAGTCTGGAGCTCATGGTATACATACTTGACATGATACAATTTTCAACATCTATTTCAGCCTACCTTATATATATTAGTGTATACCTCTGGTATATCTCCATATGACTGTTCCACTGGATTCGTCAATAAAGGATCGTGAACTTTAATATTCCTCGTCTCTGTCGTCCTATATTATCGCCGTCTGCTTCATCTTTCATAATAAGAGTCTCACTGAGAGACCACGCTACCTGATATCACATACATACATCACCCATTCAGACTCTTACAAGCCAATGAGCTCTTACTATTGCACATGTTGCCATGGTAATTAATGTCATGACATTTTATTTATGTTGAATATAGTATTCAGCTTATTTGAGCATGCTTGAACACAGACTGACTTCATTGTATACACTTGACCAGAAACTAACTTGTATGCTAACTGTACTTGCACTTGATTGCATGCAGACGCAAATAACTTTCACGTTGATAATAACAATCGTACATGACCATATAAATATAAAAAGAAATATCGTACATGACAGTTCATCAACTTCAAGGTTGATCATGATTTTTTTTTCCATTTTTTTACAAAGTAAATGAAAGTATGTACTAACTTAAACGTTATTTAATGTAGTTTAGTCAAGGAAGGTTGCGTGGTATGCAAGACCTTGCATTATTGTTGTAGTTGTTGCTGGTTGATTTTAGGCGCGTGTTCAATCACACCCGATTATGTACACGCCGGCATTGTTGTGGGTCGAATGCAGCTAGCACGTCCACCACACACTCTCACTGAAGCATCACTCTGGTCTGGGAAGACAAGACATAAGAAGAGATTTCTAGGGAAACCTTTAAATGATGACGTACATCTTTTTCAGGTGAACCAGGAGAGTTTAAGGACAAACAAATAATCCAACTCCAGTAAATCTTGGCCATTTGCAAAGAAAACCAAAAGAGAGAATATTGCCTAGGGGAACGCTCAGTCCCTTATGATGACCGAACCCAAGGAAAATGCTTTAAATCACCAGTGGCTGGACATGTGTTCAAGGGAATTCCACCTCCTCATAGAAGCCTGAACATACACTTGTAAAAGGAATGTTTTGGAGAACTAAAAGGTCTGTGCGGAAGTGTATTACTTTTGTTTACAAACACAGCACTTTCTCATTACTATTGTTTATAAACACAGCACTTTCTCTGAAGTAAAAGTAACTGTGACGTAGACTCTGATTTCTATGAATGAACTGAAGGACAATATCATTTTTCTCTGAACTTGAAGAAGGGGTGACAGGAAGTAGACCTGTTGACCAATAAGAATTAATATTTTATACTCCGTCCCCTTTTCTTATACTCTCAACCAATTGTAATCAAGTAAACACTTCTTCGCCAAGTGATTGACACACATTGGAACATGTAGTGTAGGAGTAATATAAAAGAAGGGTGCAAGGAGGAGAATCTTCAGAGAGTTTTCAGACTTTTTCTGAGTTTTAGAGTTTTAGAGTTTTCAGAGTTATTCCAGAGTTATGGAGTTTTAGAGTTATAGAGTTTTCCAGAGATCCAGAATAAGTTAGCCCGGAGGGGGAGAGATGACGACAACTCTACATGGGAGATGAGACTCCAGTAGTCTTGTTATAAGTGGCTGGCTCGCCGGAAAGGATAAATTTCCTCATTTTCTGTGTTTTAAATGTCGGGTTCGCTTCGGTTCGTTTCGGTTAGGTTAACTTCGGTCGTCCCGTGCTGTAAAGTTCGCTCATGATGCTGAAAGAAGTTTTAGGCTTAGTTCAAGCCTGTAGTGCTTGTTTATTTAATCGAAGGACTTAGAAAATCCTTCTGGAAATAATTCCTTAACATTGTATATTGTCAGGGAAAACATTTAGTAAAGTGTACTTTTGAATTTGTTTGTTCACACAAGAACGGATTTTCTATGCATAAAGTTTAAATTTGGAGCTTAGGCTAAAGGCTACTGACTGTACAATGCCTAAAGGTCACACTTTAAAAAGTGTATACGTGTGTGTGTGTGTGTGTGTGTGAGGGAGAGAGTGAGAGAGAGACACACACACACAGAGACAGAATGACAGACAGAGAGAAAGTATATTTGTATGTGTGTGTGTGTGTGTCTCTCTCCCTATCTGTCTTTGTCTGTCTTTGTATGTATATATTTCTTGATAAAGCTCTATGACCGAAATGTTGTAGTACTTTTATTCCTCAGTGTTGTTATCAAAGGGATAGTTCACCCTGAAATAAAGCTGGTTTCAAGAAAAAGAGATACATGAGAGCAACATAGTAGTGAAGATTTGATGAAAATCTGTCGAAGGATAAGGAAGTCATGATCTTTTCAAGTTTTGATTTTGTGACGTCACGTGTGAGGTGCTCTCCAATATATTGTGTACTACTTTTCCTTTAAATTGCATTTCTATGTTCTTTGATAAAGGAATACATAGCAATATGTGTGTAAAAAAAACGAATAACATATCAAATGTACAGGAGAAAATAGGACATTTTCCAAAAAAATTGTACACAACATATGGGAGAGCATCTCGTACGTGATGTCACAAAATATATATATTTTTTAAATTGAAAATAACTTTCTTTTCCGTTGTAGTATTCGCTATTAGTTTAAAAGGCTCGTACAATTACAGGTAAGTACTGATTAATTTGTTGTGATTTGTGTTATTTGAGGTAATAATTTATTATTCACGACCCCGGGGATCACCGTTCAAGCCGTGTTGTCAAATTTCTACAGTGCTGTACTCCCCCTCCTCCCTCTCTCTCCCCCTCCCTCTCTGTCTGTTGTCTCTCCCCCCCCCCCCTCTCTCTCTCTATCTCTCTCTCTTTCACACACACACACACACACATACACAGTTCAGTGATAATTGAAAAACACGTGTGTTTAGGTCTTTGTAAATATTACCATTACTAACCCAGTGCACCATTTCCATGTTATAGGTTCATGTATCATACACTGCAATCAGTTGTTTTGTTTAATCTTTTGTTCGAGTTTGGAGAAATTCGGAAACATTTTTTTTCCAATGATCTTTATTCTGATTCCATAATAATAATAAATTCAAACAATCAGTTGAAATATATTAACATACATTAAACAAAACAATCATGCAAATTAAATATATATGCATTTGTAAGTACAAATTCATTACAATAACATAGCTGAAAATATTAAATATAATTACTCAATTGTTATAATCATGTAACGATGTTTAATCAAATAAACTGAACGAATAGCTTCCGGAATCAAGTTTTAAATAAACAAGTCCACTAATCCCCCAACCTGTAATACACCCCTAAAATTAGTCCTAACCATTCCAACTCCCATCTGGACAGCCACCTCCCCCCGCCCCCCACCCCCTGACACCAGCCCCACCCCAACCATATACATAACCGCTTAAACTACTCTTTCCCTTAAATTCGCTATATACCCCCCCCCCCCCCCAAAAAAAAGTACCTAAGCTACATACCTAAGCTACCTTTAAGAACACACTTTACATGCATGTGCACACTTTTCATATTTGCGAACGGATGTACAGTAACCTTTGGACTTAGCATTTGTCCTTGCGTGCGTGCAATCGAAATTGTAAACATTGCGACATCAGATGAATCGGCATATTCCTAAAAGCTCGGAGTACCATTGTATATCTCAGCTCTGCCAGTTCCCAAATGTCTTAGTACAGGTTTGCGCTATTAGCTTAACAGACTTCCACCATTACAGGTAAGTACTGATTAATTTGTTGTGATTTGTGTTAATTGAGGACATAAATGATTATTCACAACCCCGGGGATCACCGTTCGAACCGTGTTATCAAAACACCATAGTTATATTGTAGTCTATTTCTCTTTTTTTTCTCTCTCTCTCCCCCCCCCCCCCCCCCCTCTCTCTCTCTTTCTCTCACAGTCCAGAAGTAATTGGAAAACATATCTCTTCAGGCCATCGTAAATATTATCATAACTAACCCAGTGCACCATTTCCATTCCATTTGTATTCTGTGTAAGCATTTAGGCCTTTGTGTTGTGAGTTCTACGTATAATATGAAATGTATTTAGTATCATTACCACTCTGGCTCCACATTGCACAGGTACGCAGTGCTGCGAACGTACTGCCCATGCGTTTATAAATCATGTCAATCTACACTTGCAATGCTCGTCAATACATAGTGCTGGTGGAAGGCAAATTTCCACGTAAACATTGTGGTCAATAAACTCATTCATTCATTCACACAATATATTTCTCTATTCTCCTGCAGCTTAGCATTCACCAGCTGACAACCATGGACACGCTTGCAGCAGCATCTTCCTTCAGTGGGGGGCTGGGCATCTCGGTTGCCTTGGCAGCAGTTGTGGTCACTCTGGCCCTCTGGACCGTCCTGAGACCCCGCGGCTTCCCCCCGGGACCAAGGGGGCTCCCTGTCGTCGGCAGCATCTTCAGTAAGTATCACCTAGACTATGCCACGCCCATTTTTTGTAGCACATGGACATGGAGTGGGTTGGGTGGGATGCGCACATTTTTTTTACACCGCAGTTCTGCCATACTCGCGATAAAATTCAAGAAAACCGGTGGTGAATGAGTCTAACTCGTCAGCGCACACGTATGTAATCTACGCCTATAAGGTGCCAATGCACTTTGGTATCCCACTAAGTTAATGAATTTGAACTCAAAACCAAACCCTGACCCTAACCCTAACCCTAAACCTAATTCTAAACTCATGCATATAGCTAGCAGTCAACATGCATATCAGATTCAGCTAGCTCAGCAATCTAAATTTGCCGCAGAGGCGCGAGTTAGACTCAACCACCACCGGTTTTCTTGAATTTTATCGCGAGTATGGCAGCACTCTGGTGTAAACAAAATAATCGCTAGCGGGACCCCTATGATACTGCAAAGTTCTTAACAAAAATAGCATGTAAAAATAAAAACGGAAATGGGAAGAAGATACTGTATTAGAACTTCCCACCGAGTGATAGAACTGGAAGCTGACTTAAAGCAAAATTACAGCGATCAGAAGATTTTGAGGAGGTTTTGGGCTGGTTGTCCGAAATATAAAGCCTAGAGACCGGAGACCGCTATGCGCGATGGTCCACATCGGTCTGCTCCACACTGCGTGCATTCAATGGGAACAATGCCCGTATAGCAGCGTGCTGAGAGGGACAATATAATTATGAATGTAGACTTTGCTCTCTGCGGTTCAAACGTAATCAAGGATAGTTTTTCACTTTTCCTGAAAATGTTCGTGAAGCTATAACTGAGATTTCATACACTTATATTGTAAGGGTATACTGCTGATTCCTCCAGAGATATTTCACACAGACACGACATCAACTTGAGTTTTCTTGAGATATGTGAAAATTGTTAATAAACTAGAGGGACAATATTAGAATAACTATCCCCTGACCACCCCTCTGAACGTTATACCATGAGAATCTAAATTTGCCGCAGAGGCGCAATTTAGACTCAACCACCACCGATTTTCTTGAATTTTATCGCGACTATGGCAGAACTCTGATGTATAAAAAATATTCGCGAGCGGGACCCCTATGATACTGCAAAGTTCTTAATTTAACATAAAATAGCATGTAAAAAATACGGAAATTGGAAGAAGATACTGTATTACAACTTCCCTCCGAGTGATAAAACTGGAAACAGATCTAAAACAAAATTACAGCGATCAGAGCATTTTGAGGAGGTTTTGGGTTGGTTGTTAGCCTACTTACTTTGCTGTGAGGCGCGTGGACACAGCCCACTACGTCAACAACTAGGTTTGGTAACACCAGACTATGCCCAGACTATGACGGCATTAGGGTATAGTCTGCGTCACCAGACGTAGTTGTTGACCGACTGGGTTGTGGTTGTCCGAAATATATAGCCTAGAGACCGGAGTCCGTTATGCGCTATGGCCAACACCTGTGTGCCCCACACTGCATGCATTCAACGGGAACAATGTCGGTATAGCGTGCTGAGAAGGACAATACGATTTTAAACGTAGACTATGCCCGCTACGGTTCAAACGTAAACAAGGATAGTTTTTCACTTTTCCTGAAAATGTTTGTCAAACTATAATTGAAATTTCATACACTTATTGTAAGGGTATCCTGCTGATTCATCCCGAGTTAGGACTTTTGCAGATGAATTCATACTACCGGGTAAAAGCAAACAGAATTATATACACACATAAGTAGTCAATTTCTGCACGCAAAGCCCCCCCCCCCCCCCCCCGCAATAATAATAATGATAAAAATAAATGGTCACTGTTGATGGGCGTGATGTACCTCTTCTAGAAAATGTGGCAGTACGCTAAGATTTAATTTTGCTTCTCACATATTCACGACATCAATTTGAAACGACGGAGTTTTCTTGAGATGTGTAAAAATCGTTAATAAACTAGAGGGGCAATTTTAAAGTGACAATCCCCTGACCACCCCTCTGTACGTTATACCATGTGAATTGGACTTTACTAGAGGGACAGCTTTCTCCTCATGCTTGTTTCGAAGTCATGTTTTCATTGCGGTTAATTATTATACGAGGCTAGTAGAGTGCCACTTTGTAAATTGCTGCCTTAAAGGTCTACAGAAACAAAAATGATGTAATTTTTCTTCCCCGAGGTATGACCGACTATCCTGAGGTCATCTTCGAGAGATGGGCCAAGCAGTACGGGGACGTCTTCGGCTTCAAGGCTGGTGAGCGATGGGTCGTCGTCGTCAACGGGCAGGAGGCCGTAAAGGACGCCATGGTCAAGAAGGGGATCGACTTCGCCGGTCGACCGGCTTTCTACTCGAGTATGCAAACTTGTGCTTGCTACATTTCCTTTTTAGTCTTTGTACACCAGACAACATTTTGTAAAATTTCCCCTTGCTGTCTCCCCTCTCTCTCTCTGCCTCGCGCGCTCTCTCTCTCTCTCTGCCCCTCTCTGTCTCTGTCTCTCCCCCTCTGCCTCGCTCTATCTGCCTCTTGTTTTTCCTTCTCCGAACCCTCTCACAAAACCAAACTTCTTCTCGTGTTCAACATAATAATAATGATAATGTTAGGCCTAGTGCTTGTTTTGGCGCATAACACATGGCTAGAAAGCATGTCCCTATGCGCCCATGTGATGATGTTCAATTGTACTCCTTGTTGAAGAAAGACACATCCGTCCTTTTACAAGAGCCCACCACCAATTAACCCCAGGACCACGAAACATGACACGCTATTTGGTGATCGTTCTTTGTCTATTCTTACTCTGGTACCTTGGAACAATATCCCTACACATATGCGTGAAGCATCTTCTACAGACTCTTTAAATAATCTTATGAAAATTAAATCAATCTCACAATTATTGTAAATCCATATGTCCATAACTTTTCTATTATTCCTTTGACCTATTTTCCTTCCAATGCGCCTACAAACGCGATTCAAATATTATGTATTATCATTATTTACTGGCTATCTCTATTTCACATCTTAATTCGACAGCCGAAGTGTTAACTGATGGGTTTAAAGATATCGCATTCAGCCCTTTCTCTGAGACCTGGAAACTGCACAGAAAGCTAGCCCATACCGCTCTCAGGTATGAACATGCATCAGTCACTCTTTAACCCGGGAAGCACTCGTAATTCCGAAGGTTCGTTATTCTGAAGGTCTGTTAATCCGAAGGTTCACTCTTCCGAAGGCTCGTTATTCCGAAGGTTCGTTAGTCCGAAAGATCGTTATTCGGAACCTTATTTCGTTTTCGGATTGACGAACCTTCGGAAAAAAAACAAACCTTTTCGTTTTGGGATTAACAAACCTTCGGAGTAACGAACCTTACTTTGTTTTCGGATTAACGAACCCTATTCTAATTTTGGATTAACGAACCTTCGGAATAACGCCACAAACGCTAGGATTAAGAGGCCCTTTTTCGCTTTCATACTAACGAGCGTGTTACGATTTTATACGAGTGTGACAAGAGCAATGCCGAGCGTGATACGAGTTAGACCAATCATGGTTTGAGTTTTGACGTATGTACGATCGATGTCCATGTGACCTCTTCTTATTATTATGTATATTTTGAATTACACAATGTTCCATATTTTGTTTATTTAAGTGACCTGATTTCCTTATGCTTTACACAATTTTTATTGATGGATATTGTGGCACATCGCCGGTACTGCATGTATGCACCTTCAGAATATATTTGTTTTCCTTTAATATCAATTATGTGATTATGTGATGTCTTATCAATTTGTTAACACTAATGAAATGATTGATATCTTGTTGATTCGTAAAGATTAAACATCAACTTTAGCTGACGAGAATCAAAATCATTGAGAATCTTAATTAGCACAAGAAAGGGTCACCAGTTGTGCGTAAGCTTAAGAACAGCTTGGTGGAAACACCTCTGGGTAGACAAATGCCGCGGAGGTGTCTATGTGTTTGATCATTGATACCATGCAGGAATGCGTTAGCAACAACCTGTATCGACGGACCATCTGTTTATGAAGACCGTATGCCCTTATGACCGTAAGAACGTTTTTCAATAATGTTCTCAAATTGACATGCACACAAAGATGACTTGCTCATAAACATCGCAATTCTAGCCTCCCTTGAACGGTCTTTATTTACAGGTTTCACTGTGGTTGTAATACCATCTTAATTTTGCTTTCACAACACAACTTTCAGACACTTCGCTACGGGCAAGCCGCTGCATAATCTCATCTCTAGCTCCTACCCGAAGCTGCAGAAGGAGCTCGCCTCCAACGTAGACAAACCAATCGACCCTAGGCTCCTTCTGACACTCCTCATGTACAACATACTCTCACAGATGTGCTTTGGAAAGAGGTAGCCATGTGGTGGTGGTGGTGGTGGTGATGGAGGTGGTGGTGGTGTTGGTGGTGGTGATGGTGATGGTGGTGGTGGTGGTGATGGAGGTGGTGGTGGTGGTGTTTGTGGTGGTGGATAATGATGATGGTGGCTGTAGGCAATGCTGATGGTGGTGATGATGTCCTTATTTCCATACAGTATCCTTTTGATTTCCATCTCTCCCCTTACTCTTTTGTCTTCATGTATCAGCTACCCTTTCAACGATCCCAAGGTCAACACTTGGATGAACCTCAACAACGATCTCAACAGTACGTTGGGCCTGGGGCTGGCTGCGGATTTCTTCCCCTGGGCTGCGCACATCCCGACGGGCGGTGCGAAGAAGCTAATAAGCCTGTTACACGAGGTCCTCAAGATACTGGCAGAAGAAATCCGGGACTTCAAGGAGAAGGAATACGACCCTGGTCAGTCATTTCACTTAATCTTGCTGTTGTGAATTAAACAAATAATCAATCGTAAAAGTGACATATGTTATAAATTTGTGTTAGTTATGTATGTAACCATTAAATGAGATGCAGTCTATGTGTTTGTGAAATTCATCCCTAGTGAAATCAACATTGAGCAATTTGTACTGCCTAGACGATTCTTGATTTTGGAAGAACTGTCTGGGCCAGGTGTTTTTTACAAGAAAAAAATGTAACTATCCTGAGCTAATTAGCATAATAAAGGAGGCATTGACAGTGAGTGTGTCTGTGGAATTCAGTGACCTTTTAGGCCAGTGGGGAATAACATTCTAGAAAGTAGTGGATTCAGCAGAATCTAGAACAGGCCATTGTGTTTTGTTTTGCCATGTTTGCAAGTATGGATAGAACTTTCTAGATGTACAGATTTTAATATATATATCTGTTGTTTGGGACATAAGTTCAGAGTTTCTGTCATCTTAGCTCCAGTCCATTTTAGAGTTTATTGTGACCTTGGCTCCATACACACCTGTGGATTTATATGAGAATTTCTGTGTGTGGCTAGTTACTGCCTGTCTAATAGCGCTTATGAGATCCTGCCTGAGAAAGCCTTACACTCTGTGGATTAATATTTGACCATCTTAGATCATCTATTTGGACTTGACAATCTGGAATACCTGCTATTCAGCCGTACAGCATTGGAATCAATATTGCGATCATAATTCGGGAATAATGGATCGGATTATCAACTGGATCATCAACTGGAACCGTGGATTCATTCGACTACAGTATCTTCTAGCATTGTGAACTAACATCTAGTGATAAAACATTTTGAAAGTTTAATTGTATGTCTTGATCTTAGAGGGGAAATATTCCATATAATAAATAACCCATAAATTAAATGTTGATGTCATTTTGTGTGATCTTTTCGGTGGTGAATTGATTGTAACACATATAATTAAAATGAATGCCTGCAAAAGAACCATGTTTGTAGCTTAGTTTCTTTCAAAAATCAACCTGTGAACAATAACTTTGGGCTTGCGTAGAGTTGCGGAAAATACTGCAATATTATTGAATTTGAACACGCACGTGATACGCGCACATGACTAGCTTGATCAGTCCCATACATATTTTACATGAGAAATGTGCCATTTATTGAACGTATTCAAGCCTGTATAAAAATAAGACCACTCAAGGGAGACAAAAAAAAATAAGGCCTTCACGAACAAAATAACCTCTATGGTCTTTATAGGCAGTTGGCCTTTCTATACAAGTGATCACTAAAGCTGGTTTCGATATAATAAATTCTGTACTACTATTTTAACCCGCAATGTTATGAATTACTATATGACACATAGATAGATCTCTATCATTTGATTGGTTGTTTGACATCGATCATTCAGTCTATTTACAATGACGCCACCAACCGTTCAAATTTGGATCCATTCATCGTGCAATTTTGGATTCATACGATATTGTCCATTGCACGCTCGCCGAGACCACTAGTACTTGCATGTATTGTGTATGCGAACCGCGACCGCTCCGCAGCTGTACTTGTACATATGCATATTGAGCTAATTTTCATAAAGAGGACAAGTGACATACACCAATACGTAAGTGTCTTCTCTCTTGTTTTCAAATGCATAAAATTTCCAATGACAGGAATCTATCTAGGTATCATATATGAATGTTTTTTTCATTCCTGCAATGGACAGAATATTTCATTCGGTGAAAGACGAAATGAATGATACATTCAGCTCGGCTCTAGTGGGGCGGTTAAGTTAAAAATATCGGTGCCTCGTTGAATGTATCTTTTAATCTTTCACCTCATGAAATATTCTGCCCATTGCGCTCATAAACATTTATTATTTGTATATTATTAGATTGAATAGCCATTCATAATATTACTTTATCAATCATGTCATTTATATGTAGGTCTGCGTTATTCATTTTGTGTTATGGATTACTGAAACCTCTTTTCGGAGAAAAAATAATTTTGCCTATTCCTCATGTTTGACAGAGAACATCGACAATTTCCTTGGCTTGCTCCTGAAGGCCCAAGAAGATGCCAGAAAGGAGGGTGAGAATGTGGACAAGCTGACCGACACTCATGTCCTACAGACCATTTCCGACATTTTTTTTGGTAAGGGAAAATAAACATTATGACTAAGTAAAACATCATGATGATATAATGATCTTATGATGAATATGAATGTCTGATAAAATAATAGTTCCATCTAATTCAGCAATATTGTTCCTCTCCCACATACTTAGAACTATGAATTCCTCCATACAATTGAACCTTTGTTGTTCTTTTGCATCCTGCACCACTTACTACCATGACTACGGAGAACATTTAGCCAAACTAAAAGGTGTACAGTGCGCATGAGCAGATCACTATCCATCCCGTTGGATTTAAAGTCATTCTTGCATCTAATTGAAAATTATTGCCTTTATGGAAAAAAACAACAACTAAATTGCCAAAAGTTTTGACAGTGCACGGGAGTGACACCGTATTTTCAGTGCTGAAAAGATTATAATAGAGCATTTCTCCATTGACAAATACACGTTCATTGATAACTTTTTGTTGCAGCTGTATGGGATTTGAGTGTATTTACTGGGCAAAGTACATCTATGGAGAATAAAGATTAAAGCTAGCCCCAGTAACAAACATATCTCCACAACATCTTAATTTTGGAAGTATTGCTCCACCATGATGTAGCAAAACAAGAGACACACACACGGAGGTGCAACGATGTGAGTTCATGGGTATTAACAATCTACTCAGGGATCAATGTTCGTATAATGAGTATTACCTTTGGGCAGATTGAACGAAGATTTCATGTATTTTTTTTTTGGCCCTCCCAATGACGGTCAAGAACTTGATAAATCCGATTTGATTTAAATGGAACAATGGGACCAGCTTTTCCTCACCCACCTCTTCTTTGTCCTCCAGCGGGCACCCAGACCACGATTGACACGCTCTACTGGAGCTTTGCCCTCATGTGCGAGTACCCCGACGTCCAGTCCAAGGTCCAAGCCGAGATCGACCGCGTGGTCGGCAAGGACTGCGTCCCTACGATCGATGACCGCGGGACGTTGCCGTATAGCGAGGCGACATTGTACGAGGTTATGCGCTATAGCACCATCGCGCCAATCGCGCTCCCCCACGCCACGACCAGGGAGTGCGAGTTCCGTAAGTTTCATATAATCATAGTTCAAATTGAAATGAATCGATGGCCCCTTCGGCCCACTTCGATCATGTGTTAAATCAATACCGATCAATTTGTTGCTTAGTTAACATATTTTGTGGCCGATTAATTAAAAAAAAATGACGTGTACCTTTACAGAGCATTTGTGAAGGATTTGGAATCCACACACGATACTGATAGAGGTGCTCCCATCATCGAGCAAATACAGATTGACATCATTTTGAAACAGTAACCATGGTAACACGGGATAGGAAAAGTAGACCCGAAGGGATCCACATTTTTGTTTTATAGTAGTGAACCGCAAAAATATTAATAGGGAAAGAAATTGTGTTTGTGTTGCTTAGATTGATCGAAGGCACTGATGAATCTGAAAATGTTAAACCACCTGTGTCACCTTGCCTGGACTGTGCAGCGTTCGAGAAGAACTTGAGGTTTTCTCTTCAAACTCTTTGGGAGGAAATGTGTGATGACATGGCCAATTCACAGGGAAATATCACTCTGTCTGTGATGCTCGTAGGCATGTGTCATTCCAGGCTTGATTACCAGAATTGATTTCATTTTATTTTTTATCTAATTGGTATTCTTTACCCAGGGTAGCCCCTTCAGTGGTGAACATTGCTTTGGCATATAACACAACATGGTTTACATACATAGATACAAATGACATGTATGATATTATTTCAGTGAGAATTAAACACCATTTTGGAAATTGCATTTTATCTACGGACAATACCAGTTGAAAAAATATTTCAAGTACAGACACTCGTAGTACTGGAAAGCACATGTATCATTTGTCCTCGACTTGCAAACAAGTATACATGGAAATATATGAGGGGATTGAAAAACTATATAATAATAATGATGAAGTCTTGCAGTGAAAAAAAACTTAATTGTATCATTTTTCTTCTCCGGGTTCTTCACCTAAAAATCAGCACCATCGCAGCCTAAATTCTTGTTTTATATATAAAACATATATAATTTATGTATAAAGATATTTATGTATAAGTATTAATCATTAATTGATTCCCTTTTAATGGAGCTTTTCTTCCTTTTCCCCATTACTCAGGAGGCTTCATCATCCCGAAAGGAGCCGTCGTGTTGCCGAACATCTACTCCATGCACTTCGATCCGAAGGAGTGGACGGAACCAGAATCCTTCAAACCTGGTAATCTATTTCCGTTCTAAACCTATCATACACCGATTTAAACAGGACCTGGGGTCCTATTCATTAACATGATTCTGATTTGAACTATCATGACCAACATCATCATCGTGGCCACCATCATTCCCATCATCATCACCATCACCACTACTGTCATCATCACCATCTACACTCTCATCATCACTATCATCATCACTACCATCATCACTATCATCATCACCATCTCAACTACCATCGATGCCATCATCACCATCATCAATACCATCGCCACCATCATCACCACCAGCCCATACTACACTGACGGTTCTCGGAATTATATTTCAGAACGAAGTTTGAATTCATTGCGAAGCTAAATATCGAGTGGATGGGGTTGAAGGACCATAAACGTGAATAGTAAATAGTGGTAGTAAAATAAGAGCTGTGATTGGCTAGATTGGTACCACGTGATCTCCCTTCAAAAAGTTATAGCGTACATATGTACAATATAACTTTCGATTTTTGGAGAGTAAAACCCGTATTGAATGAATGGGGAGAATTACGCTGCGTACGTGCATGGCGCATTGCTTATTGCGTATTCGCACCACGCGCACATTGTATTCGCGTTGCAAAAAGCGCGCAAACAAAAAGCATTGTGACGTAATTGGACACTTCTCTATACAGATAAAACCCGTGACTCGGCTATGCTTAAAATCACGAAGGGGGACTTAGATCAAGGGATCTATTTACTATAGTAAATAGTGTATATTGTACATTATATCCCTTCTATGAATATTCATGAGTATTCTAGGAACGTGATTGCTCGAAGAGCTCGAAGAGCTCCGGATATTTTTCACTATTTTTTTCCTGGGGAGGACTGCGCATGCTCTATTTACTATTTTCTTCCTTGGGACTACTGCGCATGCTCTCTACCTGAGCGGGCGTAAATTAGTGCGCGCATGAATGCGGTGCGCGGCGTGTTGCGCATTTACCTGGGATGAACCGATATCGAGACAGAGAAAAAAAAGGCGAACTACAACCACATGGTGTTACCGAAAGTTTTACTATTTTCTAAATAGTATTTATTAGTATTTTTGTTCTGTTATTATTTTAAAAAAGGGATATAAAACAAATATACCAAGCATTGAGTTCGAAAGTATAGTGAAAATTATCCATCTTCGGAGGGACTGGCATAAGTTACTATTTTTTTCCTCGGGGGCTTCGCCCCTCGGAAAAAAATAGTTCTATGCCACTCCCTCCTCAGATAGATAATTTACACTATACAATCTCACAGCTTGGTATATTTGTATACTACATTGGATTATATGTACGACAAATTTATCCGGAGTGTACGGTTTTTTTTTTTTTTTTGTTGCCATAGTGTAGATCTAGATGGCATACGATATGACGTCACATTGCCTTTTGTTTGCGTGCATTATGCAACGCGAATACAATGACCAATTAACGTGCGCGCGGTGCAAATATGAGCAATGAGTGTAATTCTCTCCATTCATTTGACACGGATTTTACCCTCCAAAAATCGAAAGTTATATCGTACATATGTACACTATAAATCTTTGATGGGAGGTCACGTGGTACCAATCTAATCAATCACAGCTCGTAACTTACTACCACTATTTACTATTCCAGTATATTGTACAATAGATTGTACACAATTTATATAATAGTACCGATCGATTTATTTGTCTTGTTTCTTTCCCAATACCTCTTTTACTCAGAGCATTTCTTGGACGAGAGCGGCACAGTCCGTCAGCACCCTCAGAGCTTCATGCCCTTCGGGGCGGGCCGGCGCAGCTGCCTGGGTGAGGCTGTGGCCAAGGCAGATCTCTTCCTCATCTTCACCTGGTTCATGCAGAACTACACCTTCAGCAAGGTGCCCGGCAAGGAGGATGAAAGCCTGATCAACATGATTCCCCCCAGCGCAGCTGGAAGGCTTCTCCTCCCGTATCAAATTACCATCAAAGAAAGGGTCTAGTCAGTACCAAATCACCATCAAAGAGAGGGCCAAGTCCGTACCAAATCACCATCAAAGATGGCTCCTGACACATACCATGATATGATGTGATTTTTTTTATCAACAAAAACATAAGTATTTGTTCAACGATATTGATACTTTACAATATAACTATCATAGATGTACTTATACAATCATTTATAGGCGTTGCTGATAAGGACCAATGACTATAAACGCTAGTCGAGGCTGGAGCTCATAGTCAACATACTTGACATGATACAATTTTCAACATCTATGTTGACTAGATTTTTTTAATTTCGATAAAGAATACTGAGAACTAAATATTAAATTCTTTGTTATACGAAATATGGATGCGTTTTACTATCTCTACAATGATATATTTATATGATTATGCTACTTATTCTTTTGAAATGAGAAAATACAAATTTAATGTACATTCATCCACATGGAGTACGGTAATTTAACTTAAAATTAAAAAAAGACGAACATAATGATTTATGCTCTGGTCAACATTATGAGAATGGAATTTGCTGGTAAATGTAGTTCTGAAAAAAAAAGCTCTTTATGAAGCAAGTGAGTTCAAAGTTGTTTCCTGAATGCATATTTGTTTTCTTCTCTTTAAGACCGTGAGACAGATTAGGTACAATTACACCTTTATATAATAACAAGAATTTACCTTGATTAGTTTTAAATCTTTAAGATCGATATTGTCCTTTCTCGTTTTGTCTAGTAGAGTATTCATAGTTCATAAATTGACATTAATAATCTATGAAGGAGTGAGGCAGATTAGTGTTTACTATATCATACATGAATGCTAAAATCGCTTGATTACATACTTGATAAATATTTAAAATCTTCAATAGAGGCTTAGAATTGGTTCTCCACATATTAAATGTTATGGCACGTACTATAATTTTTGTTTAGTATTCAATATAGCCATGACATTAGTTCTATATGTGCTCCGCCATACTTCAATGCCAGTATCGTTCGGCTGAATGATACAGGATAAAATAACATCACGGTATGCCTATGTACAAAATATGATACCAGCTTTTTTCTTTTCTAATGATTTCGTTCACTGATCTAATCTGATCTTTTCCGACTGATTTAAATCCTTTTCTCGCTATGCGTGGAATACCATTAAGTTCCATCTTTACTTTGTGACCTCTTATGAACATAAAATTGGTATGGGTGGGCTTGACTGAGTTGGTTGGCAACACACCATTTTTAATAATAATACAAATAGAAGTCCCAGACAAGTCTGGAGCTCGTAGTATAAGTACTTGACATGATACAATTTTCAACATCTATTACAGCCTACCTTATATATATTATACAAATATATCAAGCTTTGAGATTGTATAGTGGAAGTTATCTATCTGAGGAGGGCTGGCACAGAACTATTTTTTTCCGAGGGGCGAAGCCCCCGAGGAAAAAATAGGAACTTATGCCAGTCCCTCCGAAGATGAATAATTTCCACTATACTTTCGAACTTAATGCTTGGTATATGTGTTTTATATCCCTTTTGTACGTCAATAACAGAACAGAAATAGTCGCCTTTTCTCTCTGTCTCGATATCGGTTCATCCCTGGTAAAATGCTTACACGCCGCGTACTGCATGCATGCACTGTGCACCGATCAACGACCGACCGAGATAACAAACATGGCGACCTCCACTCCAGTGACTGAGTTCGGTTTGACCTAGCTGCTGCAAAGGGCAAATGTTGAGGACTTTAATTGCATCTATCAATAATTCAAATCTATCAAAGTTCAAAGAAAGTGTATGTTTTTCGCGAATATTGCTCTCAGCTCTATACGTAGGAACACCACCAGAGTTCCCCCTAGAGCGCTCAATGATTTTCTGCTAAAACGAAAAAAAAACAAAACAGCTGGAAAGAAATGTATCGCGTGTACTGCTCGCAGTCAAGCAAATTTTGTTTTAGGTAGGGAGCATGCGCAGTAGTGCTAAGGAAAAAAATAGTAAATAGAGCATGCGCAGTGCTGCATCGGAAAAAATTGTAAAAACTATTCGGAGCTGAGGCAGAGATAGTGAAATTATTTTGTATTTTGTATTTTGTATTTTGACCAATCACGTTTCTAGAATACTCATAGAAGGGATACAAATTACTGTATACCTGTGGTATATCTACACATAACTGTTCTGATTCGTCAATAAAGGATCGTGAACTTTAATATTCCTCGTCTCTGCCGTCCTACATTATCGTTGTCTGCTTCATCTTTTATCAAGACTCTTACTGAGAGACCACGCACCTGATATCACATACATACATCCATCACCCAGTCAGCCAATGAGCTCTTATCATAGCACATGTTGACATGGTAATTACTGTCATGATATGACATATTTCTGATGTTATTTCTGTTGAATGTAGTATTCAGTTTATTTGAGCATACTTGAATACAGACTAACTTCAATGTCCATAGCTAGACTTGACCAGAGACAAACTTGTACGCTAAAATACTTGCACTTGACTGTGTGCAGACGCTAATAACTTTCACGTTGATAATAATATCGTACATGACCATATCAATATGAAAAAATTATCGTACATGACCGTTCATCAACTTCAAGGTTGATCATGACTTTCCATTTTTGACAAAGTAAATGAAGGTATGTACTAACTTAAACGTTATTTAATGTAGTTTATTCGAGGAAGGTTGCATGATATGTGGGACCTTGCCTTTTCCTAATTTTCAGTGTTTTAAGCAAAGACCTTAGAGCGCTGCGAAGCAGCGCAAGACCAACCACTCTCCTAAAAAGCCGTAGTACAACATGGGCGCCATTTGAGGAAGCAAGTTCCCGAATGAAGTTTGAAGTTTAAAATTTAAAGTTTATTTTTTATTTTTGTCGAGCATTTTTGAGGTACGAGAAATACATAAAAAATTGTAAAAGCATATTAATAATATACAAATATGTCTTATTCAAAGAAAAAAGAAATATAAACAGGATGCAAGCAAATCAACGCGAACATCCTACGCTATGTCGTCTGTTTTTTGTTATTAGATTGCAGGTATAAATAAGTAAAGCTCTGGATGTGTGAAAGTAAAAGAGGGAAAAATAAGAAGTGAGTGTGAGGAAATCAGTTTAGACATGGTAGCATACATTTTTAGAAATATTCCTGGATTCACCTATCATTTTTTGGTTATTTTGTAAAAAAAATAGTATACGCGTTGTGCATGTGGCTATGCAGCCAGCGCTGCTCTACTTCCTCGAATGGCGCCGGTATCGCCCCATGGCGTACTACGCTTTTTTGTGTGCAAATACGAGACAGTGGTTGGTCTTTGGTTTTAAGTGTCGGGTTCGGTTCGGTTCGGTCTACAAAAACTAACTAACGTTATATTATGTGCAGTGCTGTGAGTTGATGGAAAAGTTCGCTCACGATGCTGAAAGATGTTTTAGGCCTAGTTCGAGTCTGTAGTGTTTGTTTATTTAACCAAAGGAGTTAAAAAATACTTCTGGAAATAATTCCTTAACATTGTATATTGTCAGGGAAAACATTTAGTAAAGTGTACTGTTGAATTTGTTTGTTCTAGTTAAGTTCACACAAGAACTGATTTTCTATGCAAAAAGATTAAAGTTGAAGCTTAGGCTAAAGGCCACTGAATGTACAATTCCTAAAGGTCATTGTGCATAAAAGTGGGGTGGATAAGGTGAATGTGTACTTCTGTATACAAGCACCACATTTGGCACACATGTTCAAAATCATATTTTGAACAATATTACATATAGAGGCATCTAAAAAAAATCTCTTTGGGGCGGCCCCCAAAGTGCCCAAGGGGCCCTATCATGTTATTTATTTTACTTCTTTTCGAATGGCCGGATTTGACAAAAAACTTGATTATCATCCTTATCATTAGTTTAACAACTAATGGTCCCTATCACGTAAGGATGATTCTTATCAAATTTGGTTAGAATCCAGTTATCTATTCGTGATAAAATGTCCAAAAAATAAGAGAAAATTGCCCCCCTGGGGTTGTTTGGGAGGCCAGCCCCTGGCGCCTTGCCACTTATGACCACACACTTTAACAAGGTAAGGTTCATATTACCTAAGGATGATTCCTATCAAGTTTGTTTTCAAGTCCGGCCATGCGTTTTCGAAAAGAAGTAAAACATAAAGTAAAACATAAAGGGCACCTCTGGGGCACTTTGGGGGCTGCCTTTTAGCCTCTGAGCAGTAGCTGCATCCCGTGCGCCTAAAAAGAGACGAATTATAATGCCTACACTCCTAGCGCTCCGAAAGATTGGCTGTTCACCGACTACGCCTTTTCTATCTTGCACTGAACGAACCAAACTAATTATATATTCAGGACAACCTCTATGAATAGTTATAGATAGATCACGTTTGTATGCCAATTATGACATCAGTCTATGAATAATCATTAATACCCAGATTAACATTACGAATGTGTTTCGGTTCCGGATAGTACATTATGTGAATGTATTGTTTGAAAACGTAGCTACGCCGATATTGAAGAATTGAAGATAATGAGATGTTTTGTTGTCATTTTTAGTTATTTTACATACCTATCTTGGTTATTCTAAGTTTTAAAAAGAGATATTTGTTATGAAATACAAGGCTTCACAAATCTACTGTATCCGCGCTGTACAAATGAACGAGCCCATGCCGATCGCCTACAGTCGCATAGTCAACGTGCGTTGGTCTGCCAATTGGCATAATCCTATCGCGCGCTCCAAAACGATTGTGATTGGTGGCAATCAAAAGGTGGCACATTTTGGCTGCAAAACAGGTGTTAACATAAGAAATTCGATGCAAAATAGCAAAGGCTCTCGGGGCTGCGCCCCTCGCCTGCTCTGGGGTTAGCGCGGCTAGTCTCGTTCCAGGAGCTGGTGGGGTATTGCGCTGACGGGGGAAATCATTAAGCCCTGAGGCCGTAATCAAAGACTATTATCAAATCGGCTGACGGAGGAGAAAGAGAAAGAAAGAGAATGCGAGAGAAAGAAAGAACAAAGGAGAGAAAGAGAGAGAGAAGAGAGGGAGAGAGGGGGGGGGGGGGGGACAGATAACAAGAGATAAAGAGGAAGAGATAGATAGGGAGATGGAGAGAGAGAGAGAGAGAGGGGGGGGGGGAAGGGTCTGAAACACTTGTTAAAATAAAGTGTAAAAACGTTCCTCTAGAAGAATACTCTTAAAGATTTACTACATAAACTAGCAATGGACCACCGCAGAGCAGAATAAATATGCTATCAGACACTGTAATCATATTTTTTACTTTTTTTTTTTGGAGTTTGAGTAATTCGGAAACAAACCTAAGCTACCTTTAAAATGAATAACACTTGACGTGCATGTTTACAATTGTCATATTTGGAAAGGATGTACAGTAAACTTTGGACGGGGCACTTGTGCTTCTTGCGTGCATGCAATCGAAAATGTAAACATTGCAAAATCAGATAAATCGGCTTAGAAGAAACAGAATCGTTGAATCTAAAAGGTTTGGTAGGAATAGCAGGCTCTTTGAAGAGGTATGATCAATGTAAAGCTGAAAATTTGCTATCCTGTATACGTCAAAAGTTAGAAAGAAGTGTACGACTTGCCCTGAACATTTCTTATTCTGCTTCACTTTGTCCTTGCTTGTTTATTCAGAGAGGATTGTTGGTCAAATTTTCTTTCACTTCATTTAAGAGAGAAATAAGTTTCATAAATAATCAAAATTAATTTCAATCAATTCAATGTTCTGTTTTCAAATGGCCAATGCTGCATTGAATGGTTCCCATTATTATCAAGCTGCTACTAAGCATCACATGCTATTTGTCTAGACGATCATGTGACTTAATGGAATTTAAATACATTTTGTGAATAGGTGTTTCATCACGAGGATAGAAGATGTTTGTTCACCGGAGTAGATTGCATATATTTGCCTAGTCTCCACTTCTATTTTCATATCACACAATGTGTGACGGAATGGTCCATAACGACATTCCCGAAGCTCGGAGTACCGTTGTATATATCAGCTCTGCCAGTCCCCGAATGTTTTAATATTCGCTCTTAGTTTAAAAGGCTCATACCATTCCAGATAGGTACTGATTAATTTGTTGTGATTTGTGTTATTTGAGGAAATAAATTATTATTCACGACCCCGGGTGATCACCGTTCGAGCCGTGTTGTCAAACATCCAAAGTGCTGTACTACAGTGTACTCTCTCCCCCCCCCCCCCCCTCTCTCTGTCCGTCTGTATGTCTGTTTGTCTGTCTCTCTCTCTTTCTCTCTCTCTCTCTCTCTGTCTCTCTCTTTCTGTCCCACACACACACACATCGTTCAGGGGAAACTGTAAAACGTATCTGTTTAGGTCCTTGTAAAGATTATCATTACTAACCCAGTGCACCATTTCCACTACTAGTTTTGTATTCTGTGCAGGCATTTAGGCCTTTGTATTGTGAGTTACTGTGTACGTATAATATGAAATGTATATCGGTATCGTTACCACTCTGGCTCCACATTGCTCAGGTACGCAGTGCTGCGAACGTGCTATGCTACCCGTCACAATCATTACGAAAGCCTCTTATTTTAGCCTGCTAAAAACTTCGAGAAGTGAAGTGCAAGGACGTTTCTATGTTCCTGCCCCCTCTGTCAATCTCTCTCTCTCTCTCTCTCTCTCTCCTTCGTCCGTTCTCTCCAACTGTTTCCCTATATCTCGCATGTTCATTCTCTATCTTTCTCCGCATGTAACTTTTTTCACCTGTTTCTCGTTTATCGTAAATAAACTTAATATAGGATAGTAGTCTGGCATACAGTAGATTAAATACTGAATATTTTCAGCATATTTGAATATCAATATATCATATAACTGTTGGGACTAGTTTATCACGGGTTTGGAGGAGGAGATAGAGGGGTCTAAATATTTATTTCTGGTTTCATTCTTTCTTTTCCTTGGAAATTGTTTGCGTATCATGATTTGTGTATAAATATATTTTTTGTTAAAGTGTTTGTTCATGATATATGTAACTATGTATTGAATGGAATCACAACCAAAATTACTGAAAAAGCGTATACGTGTGTGTGTGTGCGTGTGTGTATGTGTGTGTGTGAGAGAGAGAGAGTATATTTGTATATGTGTGTGTTTCTCTCTCTCTTTCTCTGTCTGTCTTTCTTTAAATATTTCTTGATAAAGGTCTATGACCGAAATATTGTAATACTTTTCTTCTCCGGTGTCTATATTAAAGGGATATTACACCCTGAAATTAAGGTGGTTTCAAGAAAAAGAGATACATGAGAGAAACATATCAGTAAAGATTTCATGAAAATCTGTCGAAGGATAAGGAAGTTATGATCTTTTGATGAGTTTTGAATTTGTGACGTCACAAGTGAGGTGCTCTCTGCTATGTTAATAATGCCTTTTCCATAAATTGCATTTTTGTATACATGTTCTTTGGCGATATGTGTGTAAAAACATGTGTCTAATGACATATCAAATGCACAGATGAAATGGTGATTTATCCTTTTGAGAAAATGGACATTTCCCCCCAAATTGTACAAAACATAATTAGAGAGCACCTCGCACATGACGTCACAAAATTTTAAAATTAAATAACTTTCTTTTCCGTTGTATATCTCAGCTCTGCCAGTCCCCGAATGTCTTAGTATTCACTGTTAATTTTAAAGGCTCATACCATTACAGGTAAGTACTGATTAATTTGTTGTGATTTGTGTTATTTCTCATTCTGCTTCACTTTGTCCTTGTTTGTTTATTCAAAGAGGATTATTGATCAAGTTTCTTTTTCACTTCATTAAGAGTGAAATACGTTTCATAAATAATCAAACTGAAGTTTGCTGCATTGAATGGTTCCCATTGTTATCAAGCTGCTACAAGCATCACATGATATTTGTCTAGACGATCATGTGACTTAATGTAATTTAAATGCATTTTGTGAATAGGTGTTTCATCACGAGGGTAGAAGATGTTTGATCACCGGAGTAGATTGCATATGTTTGCCTAGTCTCCACTTCAATCCATATCACCCAATGTGTGACGGAATGGTTCATAACGATATTCGCTCTTAGTTTAAAAGGCTCATACAATTACAGGTAAGTACTGATTAATTTGTTGTGATTTGTGTTATTTGAGGTAATAAATTATTATCCACGACCCCGGGTGATCACCGTTCGAGCCGTGTTGTCAAACATCCAAAGTGCTGTACTCTCTCTCTCTCTCTCTCTCTCTCTCTCTCTCTCTTTCTCTCTCTCTCTCTCCCTCCACCTCTCTCTCTCTCTCTCTCTCTCTCTCTCTCTCTCTATCTCTCTCCCTCCACCTCTCTCTCTCTCTCTCACACACACACACACGCACACACACACTCACACACACACACACACTCGCACACACTTTTCAGGGGTAACTAAAAACATGTGTGTTTAGGTCTTTGTAAATATTACCATAACTAACCCAGTGCACCATTACCATCCTGTTGTGTTCTGTGCACACCTTTAGGCCTTTGTGTTGTGAGTAATACGTTTATTCTGTATATCGGTATCGTTACCACTCTGGCTCCACATTGCTCAGGTACGCAGTGCTGCGAACGTACTATGCTACCCGTCACAATCATTATGAAAGCCTCTCATTTTAGCCTGCTGAAAACTTCGATAAGTAAAGTGCAAAAAAGTGTTCTTTATCACTTTTGCTGCCCCTCTTAATTTGCGTATGTGTTTCTTTCTTTATGCCATGTACATATATTTCTTGATGAAATTCTATGACCGAAATATCGATAAGATTTTCTTATCCGGCGTCTTCATTGATTTGCTTGTGTTGATTCACTTATATGTGCCCCTCCCTTTCCCCCCTATCCTTCCCTCTCGCATTAAATTATAGACTGCTGTCTATATTTTCTGATTATGAATACTTTTCAATCTACACTTGTAATGCTCGTTAATGCATAGTGCTGGTGGAAGGCAAATTTCCACGACGTGAACATTGTGGTCATTGTGGTCATTCATTCACACAGTATATTTCTCTATTCTCCTGCAGCTTAGCATTCACCAGCTGACAACCATGGACACGCTTGCAGCAGCATCTTCCTTCAGTGGGGGGCTGGGCATCTCGGTTGCCTTGGCAACAGTTGTGCTCACTCTGGCCCTCTGGACCGTCCTGAGACCCCGCGGCTTCCCCCCGGGACCAAGGGGGCTCCCTGTCGTCGGCAGCATCTTCAGTAAGTAACAGCCAGACTATGCCACGCCCATTTTTGAAGCACAAAGAAATGGAGTGGTTGAGCGGGACGCCTATGATACTGCAAGGTTTTTAATTTAAAAGAAAATAAGACGTAAAAACCACGGAAAATGGAAAAAATACTTTATGAAAACTTCCCTCTGAGTGATAGATCTGGAAATTGATTTTTAAGCAAAATTACAGCAATCAGATTTTGAAATCATAGCTCAAAAGACCATAGTACCTTAAGTACCTCGGAGGATGTGAGATCAGGGGGGCATTTCATGAAAGGACTTGTCGGACGTTTTATCCGACAAACTGTTATAAGCTACTGAAATGATTGCATCTTATTGGCCGAGAGCAAACTTGTCGGATAAAATATCCGACAAGTCCTTTGATGAAATGCCCCCCAGGACATCAGGATGAGGAAAGCGCAGGCCTGGGAGGCACTGAATGGCATGTCCAAAGTATGCTTAAAATGCATGTTTATGCAGAGGGAACTCAAGATTAGGTTCTTCATCGCAACCATCGAGTCAATTCTCTTATATATGGCTGCGAAACCTGATCACTGTCAGAAGCCCACGAAAAAAAAAATCGCTGAACGGCACCTAAAACCGCATGCTTCGCAAGGCCCTCAACGTACACTGGTCAAGTCACGCAACAAACCAAGAACGGCAAGCTCCCACTGGTTAGTGACAAGATTGCGTCTAGAAGACTGCAGCTTGCCGGATATTGCTTCCGCCATGAGCACCCAGAGACTGGTGTTATGAGAGCCGACTCACGGCAAGCGAGGACGTGGACGACCCAAAACCTCCTACATCGACACACTGAAGAGGGACACTAGTGCTATACCAACACCAAGGAGCTTTCGACGCTCATGACAGATCGGGAAGGGTGGCGAAGATAAGTGATTGATCGGTAGTAGGAGCCGATCAAGTAAAGCTATGGTCACAACCCCAAAAAGTAGCCTGCTCGGCGGCCGGGCGGCGAGTTTTTAGCCAATTCCGGCCGGGCACCGAGCGGCGTCCGCGGGGGCACCGCTTGTATTTAGGGCATCAATCGGTCGCCGCTGAAGTTTTAGCGCGGAGTTAAAATTTGGGCGGCGCCTGCTCACTTTTTACTCGCCGCCCAAAATACGTTCGGTGCCCGAGCGGCGACCGCCCGGGCACCGACCTAATCGAGCGTTCGCTGTCGAGCGATTTAGGTCAAAAATCGAGTCCGCTAGGTCAAAGGCAGACGAGCGTTCGCCGCCCGATTTCTGGCCGGTCGCCGCTTGGAGATATGCCGGTCACTGGGCGGTGAATTCAAAATCGGTCGGCGTTGGGAAAGCCTGGGAAAGCCACATATATACCCAGGTTACCCATGATAAATTCCCGGCGGAGCCCGGCGAGCCACCGCAGGTACGTCTACGAGACACCCGTAGATGCCCGCCGATCACTGGCCGGCCGCCGAACAATTTCTTTATAATCAGCCGGTGGTCGGTGGGAGACCACCCGGGAATCGGTGGGTCATCAATCGGTCACGGCCGGGACGCCGCGCGGAGAAGCTCCCCGATATTGCCCAGTTTTGACCTAAAATTGATCAGTGACCGACGGGAAACCGACCAGGCGCCGCCCAGGCATCACTTGTGCTCTACAGCTTTATCCTCATGCTTGTTTCGAAGTCATGTTTTCATTGCGGTTAATTATTATACGAGGCTTTGTAAATTGCCGCCTTAATTACTTACAGAAACAAAAATGATGTCATTTTTCTTCCCCGAGGTATGACCGACTATCCTGAGGTCATCTTCGAGAGATGGGCCAAGCAGTACGGGGACGTCTTCGGCTTCAAGGCTGGTGAGCGATGGGTCGTCGTCATCAACGGGCAGGAGGCCGTAAAGGACGCCATGATCAAGAAGGGCGTCGACTTCGCAGGCCGACCGGACTTCCACTCGAGTATGCAAACTAGTTGTGCTTGCTATAGTTCTCTTTATTCTTCGTATGCCAGACAACATTGTGTAAAATGGCCCTTTCCCGTCTCCTCTCTCTCTCTCTCTCTCTCTCTCTCTCTCTCTCTCTTTCTCTCTCTGCCTCGCTCTCTCTCTCTCTTTCTCTCTCTGCCTCGCTCTCTCTCTCTCTCTGCCTCGCATTCTCTGTCTCTGTCTCTGTCTCTCTCTCTGCCTCGCTCTATCCGCCCCTCTCTCTCCGTCTCTCCCCCTCCCCCTCTTTCTCTCTCTGCCTCGCTCTTTTTATCTCGCTATTACCAGTTTATGCCTCCTCTCAGAAAGTCGTGTCTTTGCCTTTCTTTCCCTCACCCTTCGCCCCACGTTCTTTACCTTTATGTTTTTCCTTCTCCGACCCCTCTCACAAACCCAAACCTCTTCTCGTTTCCAACATAATAAAGATAATGATAATGTTAGGCCTAATGCTTGTTTTAGCGCATAACACATGGATAGAAAGCATGTCCCAATGCGCTCATGTGATGATGTTTAATAGTACTCCTTGTTGAAGAAAGACACATCCGTCCTTTTACAAGAGCCCACCACCAATTAACCCAGGATCACGAAACATGACACGCTATTTGGTGATCGTTCTTTGTCTGTTCTTGCCCTGCTACCTTGGAACAATATCCCCACACATATGCGTGAAGCATCTTCTATAGACTCTTTAAATAATCTTCTGAAAATTAAATCATTCAGGCAATTATTGTAAATCCATATGTCTGTACCTTTTCTACTATTATATATATGTCTTTTACCTCTTTCCCTTCTAATGCGCTTAGAAATATTGTCTGAAACGCGATAAAAATGTTACGTATTATCATTATTTACTGACTGTCTTATTTTCACACGTTCATTCGACAGCCAATATATTCACTGAAGGGTTTAAAGATATCGCATTCAGCCCTTTCTCTGAGACCTGGAAACTGCACAGGAAGCTAGCCCATACCGCTCTCAGGTATGAACATACATTGACAGTCACTCTTTAACTCTATGTGTGCCTTGTGTGCCGAGTACGACACATAGATCTCATAAAGCACACGTTTATCTGACACACAAACACAAGTTGACACGAGTTCAACTCCTCTAAACTTGGGGAAATTGTATGTTGTACGAGTGTTGGCAGAGTTTCCCGCGAAGCAACTTTGAGTGTCTTCGATTTGAGAGTTTATCGAGCAATGCCGAGCGTGATTCGAGTTTGACCAATAATGGTTTAAGTTGTGACGTATGTACGATCTATGTCCATTGAGCGACCTATTTTTATTATGCATGTTTTGAATTACACAATTTTCTATAGTCTGTTTATCAAAGAAACTGATTTCATTATGCTTTACACATTTTGTATTGATGGATATTGTGGTACATCGCCGGTACTGCATGTACGCACCTTCAGAACATATTTGTTTTCCTTTCATATCAATTATGTGATTAAGTTAAGTGATATCTTATCAATTTGTAGACACTAATGAAATGATTGATATCTTGTTAATTCGTAAACATTTAACATCAACTTTAGCTGATGGGAATCAAAATCATTGAGAATCTTAATTAGCACAAGAAAGGGTCACCAGTTGTGCGTAAGCTTAAGAACAGCTTAGTGAAACACCCCTGGGTAGACAAATGCCGCGGAGGTGTCTATGTGTCTGATCATTGATACCATGCAGGAATGCGTTAGCAACAACCTGTATCGACGGACTATTTGTCTATGAAGACCGGATATTTGTTTCTCAATAATGTTCTCAAATGTTCTCAAATTAACATGCAGACAAAGACGAATTGTTAATAAACATCGCAATTCTAGTCTCCTTTGAACGACCTTTATATACAGGTTTCACTGTGGTTGTAAGAGCATCTTAATTTTGCTTTCATAACACAACTTTCAGACACTTCGCTACGGGCAAGCCGCTGCATAATCTCATCTGCAGCTCTTACCCGAAGCTGGAGAAGGAGCTCGCCTCCAACGGAGACAAACCAATCGACCCCAGGCTCCTTCTGACAGTCCTCATGTTCAACATTCTCTCACACATGTGCTTTGGGAAGAGGTAGCCATGGTGGTGGTGGTGGTGTTGGTGTTGGTGTTGGTGTTGGTGTTGGTGGTGTTGGTGGTGGTGGTGGTGATGGAGGTGGTGATGGTGGTGGTGTTGTTGGTGGTAGTGGTAATGATGATGGTGTTGGGGACGATGGTGCTGGTGTTGATGGCGGGAATGATGGCGGTGGTGAGTAACTATGAGGGTGGTGGTGGTGATGATGGTGGTAACGATGATGGAGGCTGTGATGATGGTGGTGGATAATGATGATGGTCGTGGTGGTGATGATAATGACAGTGGTAATAATAATGGTGGCGGTGGAGATGATGGATAATGGATGATGATGATGGTGTCTTGAATGGTGATGGTGGTTGTAGGCAATGCTGATGGTGGTGATGATGTCCTTATTTCCATAGAGTATTCATTCGATTTCCATCTCTCCCCTTACTCCTTCGTCTTCGTGTATCAGCTACCCTTTCAACGACCCAAAGGTCAACACTTGGATGAACCTCAACAACGATCTCAACAGTACGTTCGGCCTGGGGCTGGCTGCTGATTTCTTCCCCTGGGCTGCGCACATCCCGACGGGCGGTGCGAAGAGGCTAGTGAGCCTGTTCAACCAGTTCACCGAGATAATGGAAAAAGAAGTCCGGGACTACAGGGAGAAACAATACGACCCCGGTCAGTCATTTCACTTAATCTTGCTGTTGTGAATCAAAGAAATAATTTATCCTCACAGTGACAAAAAATTCAAATGAATGCATGCAAAACAACCATCTTTGTTATTAGTTTCTTTCAAAAATCAATATGTGAACGATAACATTGGGCTTGCGTAGAGTTGCGGAAAATTTTCATTTCATTTCATTTCATTTATTTAACCATTATAAAAACGAAACAACAAAAATACTGCAATGTTATTGAATTTGAACAAGCAAGTGATACGCGCACGTGCTTGATCAGTCCCATACATATTCAACAAAAGGAGACATGTGCCATGTATAAAAAGACCACTCAAGGGAGACAAAAAATGCGGTCTTCATGAACATGCATTTTTTCTAGTAGGAATATGGGCTACTTTGATATATGTTTCGATTAAAGAATTGTTGAAAGAAAAGAAAATAAACTTTGTGGTCTTTATAGGTAGTTGGCCTTTCTATAAAGCTTGTTTCACTATGATAAATCCTGTACTTCTATTCTAACCCACAATGTTATGATTTATTATTAGATTGTATAGCCATTTGTGATATTACTTAATCAATCATGTCATTTAAATACAGGTCTACGTTATTTGTTTTGTTTTGTGGATTACTGAAAACTCTTTTCAGAGAAAAAATCAATTTGCATCTTCCTTATGTTTGACAGAGAACATCGATAATTTTCTTGGCTTGCTCCTGAAGGCCCAAGAAGATGCCAGAAAGGAGGGTGAGAATGTGGACAAGCTAACCGACACTCATGTCCTACAGACGATTTCCGACATTTTTTTTGGTAAGGAAAAATAAACACTATGACTAAGTAAAACATCATGATGATATAATGATCTTATGATGAATATGAATGTCTGATAAAATAACAGCTCTATCTAGTTCCGCAATATTGTTCCCCTCCCACAGACTTAGAACTATGAATTCCTCCATTGAACCTGTGGTGCCCTTCTGCATCTTGCACCACTTACTTCGGAGAATATTTAGCCAAACTAAAAGGTGTACAGTGCGCATGATCAGACCACTATCCATCCCGTTGGATTAAAAGTCATTCTTGCATCTAAATGAAGACATTGTCTTAATGGAAAAAGAAGTGAATTGCCAAAAGTTTGATAGCCATATGTGGCGTCATGGCTAGTAACAATCCACTCACGGACCAATGTTTACATAGTGAGTATGACGCCTTGGGTAGATTGGACAAAGATTTTATGCTTTTTTTTGGCCCACTCAATGACGGTCAAGAAGTTAATAAATCCAATTTGATTTAAATGAACACTGGGAACAGCTTTTCCTCACCCACCTCTTCCTTGTCCTCCAGCGGGCACCCAGACCACGATTGACACGCTCCACTGGAGCTTGGCTCTCATGTGCGAGTACCCCGACGTCCAGGCCAAGGTCCAATCCGAGATCGACCGCGTGGTCGGCCAGGGCTGCGTCCCTACGATCGATGACCGCGGGACGTTGCCGTATAGTGAGGCGACATTGTACGAGGTGATGCGCTATAGCACCATCGGGCCAATCTCCCTCCCCCATGCCACGACCAGGGAGTGCGAGTTCCGTAAGTTTCATATGATCAGAGCTCAAATTAAAATGAATTGGTGCCCCTTTCGGCCCACTGCGATCATCTTATAAACTCAGTACCGATCAATTTGTTGCTAGTTGACATATTTTGTGTCGGATTAATTTCAGAAATTATTTGAACAGAGCAGTTGTAAATGTTTTGGATTCAACAGACGATATTGATAGAGGTGCTCTCGTCATCGAGCAAATACAGATTAGCATATAGTAACCATGGTGACACGGGATAGGAAAAATAGTTCCGGAGGGATCCACATATTTGTTTTATTGCAGTGAACTGCTAAAATGTTGCGTTACTCCCGAGGAGAATAAGATATTTGAAGCGAACGGAATTGTGTTTGTGCAGGCACTGATAAAGCTGAAATTGTTGAACCTGGACTGTGCAGCGTTCGGGAAGAACGTGAGATTTTCTCTTCAAACTCTTTGGGAAGAAATGTGTGATAATGTGGCCAATTCACAGGGAAATATGACTCTGTCTGGAATGCTCGTAGGTATGTGTCATTCCAGGCATGATTACCAGATCTGACTTCCTTTTAATGGAGATTTTCGTCTTTTTCCCTATTACTCAGGAGGCTTTATTATCCCGGAAGGAGCAGTCGTGTTACCGAACATCTACTCCATGCACTTCGATCCGAAGGAGTGGACGGAACCAGAATCCTTCAAACCTGGTAATCTATTTCCCTTCTAAACCTATCATACACCGATTTAAACTATCACTTCCGAGGCGATCTGGATGTAGCTATCTTTCCGAAGCGCAGCTGAGAAAGGTAGCTTATACATTCAGATCGCCGAGGAAGTGATAGTTCGTCTCATTGCCTGAAACCAATAGTTGATTATTTGCTTTATATTCCACACCTGAAACCAACTATCTATACCAAATATGACAATTTGACGTACAAAAGTAATGCTTATTTCTCTCCCTAATCCCGAGCTGCCATGGGTAACACGCGTTAGAACGCTCATTAGGACGCGCTACTTGATAGTCCGAGTGTAACGCACTTTTATTTCGCGCGTACTCAAAATATTGATCACGCATTAGGACTGTGAGGAGTGAAGAGATCAGCGAAACAAAAAAGTACTATCACCTAGAGTGTAACGAACTTTTCTTCTCAGCTGATCAGATGGGCAAGACTACGCTTCATCGCGTGATCAACTCTTGACCAATCATACAGCAACATTCTTAGTACGTGGAATATAATACCGATTAATCTATTTGTCTTTTCTCTTTCCCAATACTCCTTGTGCTCAGAGCATTTCTTGGACGAGAGCGGCACAGTCCGTCAGCACCCTCAGAGCTTCATGCCCTTTGGGGCGGGCCGGCGCAGCTGCCTGGGTGAGGCTGTGGCCAAGGCAGATCTCTTCCTCATCTTCACCTGGTTCATGCAGAACTACACCTTCAGCAAGGTGCCCGGCAAGGAGAATGAAAGCCTGATCAACATGATTCCCCCCAGCGTAGCTGGAAGAATTCTCCGCCCGTATCAAATCATCATCAAAGAAAGGTCCTAGTCCGTATCAAATCACCATCAAGGAAAGGGCCTAGACCGTACCAAATCACCATCAAGGTAAGGGCCTAGACCCTACCAAATCACCATCAAAGAAAGGGCCTAGTCCGTATCAAATCATCATCAAAGAAAGGTCCTAGTCCGTATCAAATCACCATCAAGGAAAGGGCCTAGACCGTACCAAATCACCATCAAAGAAAGGGCCTAGACCGTATCAAATCACCATCAAAGAAAGGGCCTAGTCCGTACCAAATCATCATCAAAGAAAGGTCCTAGTCCGTATCAAATCACCATCAAAGAAAGGGTCTAGACCCTACCAAATCACCATCAAAGAAAGGGCCTAGTCCGTATCAAATCATCATCAAAGAAAGGGCCTAGTCCGTATCAAATCATCATCAAAGAAAGGTCCTAGTCCGTATCAAATCACCATCAAGGAAAGGGCCTAGACCGTATCAAATCACCATCAAAGGGAGGGTCTAGACCGTATGAAATCACCATCAAAGAAAGGGCCTAGACCGTATCAAATCACCATCAAAGAAAGGTTCTAGACCGTATGAAATCACCATCAAGGAAAGGGCCTAGTCCGTATCAAATCATCATCAAGGAAAGGGTCTAGACCGTACCAAATCACCATCAAAGAAAGGGTCTAGACCGTATGAAATCACCATCAAAGAAAGGGCCTAGTCCGTATCAAATCATCATCAAAGAAAGGTCCTAGTCCGTATCAAATCACCATCAAGGAAAGGGTCTAGACCCTACCAAATCACCATCAAAGAAAGGGTCTACACTGTACCAAATCACCATCAAAGAAAGGGTCTAGACCGTACCAAATCACCATCAAAGAGAGGGTCTAGACCGTATGAAATCACCATCAAGGAAAGGGCCTAGTCCGTATCAAATCACCATCAAAGAAGGCTCCTGACCCATACCATGATATGATGTGATTGTTTTATTAACAAAAACATAAGTATTTGTTCAACGATATTGATATTTTACAATATAACTATCATAGATATTTGAGTATAGATGTACGTATGCAATCATGTATAGGCGTCGCTAATAAGGATCAATAATTATAAACGCTAGTCGAGGCTGGAGCTCATAGTAAACATACTTGACATGATACAATTTTCAACATCTATGTTGACTAGTTTTTTTAAATTTCGATAAAGAATACAACGGATGATATTGAATTCTTTGTTATACGAAATTTGGATGCGTTTTACTATCTCTACAATGACATATTTACATTTATATGATTATGCTACCTATTCTTTTGTAACGAGGAAATACAAATTTAATCTACATTTATCCACATGGAATATGGTAATTAACTTACAATTTAAAAAAAAACATAATGAATTATGCTCTGGTGATCTGGTCAACATTATGAGAATGGAATTTGCTTGTAAATGTTGTTCTGAAAAAAAATACTCTTTATGATGCAAGTGAGTTCAAAGTTGTTTCCTGAATGCATATTTGCTTTCTTCTCTTTTAGACCGTGAGAGATATTAGGTGCAATTACACCTTTATATAATAAGAAGAATTTGCCTTGATTAGTTTTAAATCTTTAAGATCGATATTGTCCTTTCTCGATTTGTCTAGTAGAGTATTCCTAGTTCATAAATTGACATTAATCTATAAAGGAGTGAGGCAGATTAGTGCTTACTGAATCATACATGCATGGTAATATCGCTTGATATATACTTGATAAACATTTAAAATCTTCAATAGAGGCTTAGAATTGGTTCTCTACATACTAAATGTTATGGCACGTACTATCATTTTTTGAATATTCAATATAGCCATTACATCAGTTCTATAATTATGTGCTTCGCCATACTTCAATGCCAGTATTGTGCGGCTGAATGATACAGGATATAATAACATCAAGGTATGCCTATGTACAAAATGTCATGATCGAAATATGATACCAGCGTTTTTCTTTTCTAATGATTTCGTTCACTGATCTAATCTGATCTTTTCCGATTTAAATCCTTTTCTCGCTATGCGTGGAATACCATGAAGTTCCATCTTTACTTTGTGACCATAGGCTTGACTGAGTTTGCTGGCAATACATCATTTTTAAATTTTCTTTCCAAGTTTTCATTTATAACATCACAATCGATTTCCTTCTGACCCGCTTGAAAAGTATGAAATAAGTTTGTATCATCTGCGAAAAAATCATTGATATACACGGCGTATAAAAAAAGATCTTTAACTTCAAAGGTCAATCATTTTAAAATTACTCATGATTAAAACATGAATGTAAGCTATAATTAAAAAGTAAGTATTCTGCTTTCATTTGATCAACACAAGCATCATGCGTGACTGAGTATATTGTTCTAGTAGAAGACATGTTGAAAACATTTTTGCAAGTTTGTAAGAGATGCAAATGTTGGGTGAACGTGTGGTTATGTGTTAAGTTTGCATTACATTTTCGTTTCAAACTGATAACAATGAGTGATAAATCTTACATCATGCACCTACACCTTTATCATGTCCTCCTTCCCTTTCAACACACTGTTGAAAGCACCGACGCATGTCTTGGACAGCACATCTGACCATGAAGCCATGTCATTTCGCCTAAAACAGAACCCTATGGGGCCCCACATTTAATTTAAAGAGTTTGGGACTGTATGTCTTGTATTGGGCAATTGGAAAATCTGCTTACTTCATCACCATATATACGTCTTCTCCGTCACCCCCTTCTTTATATCTCTCGGGCTGAAATCCACATTAGCATAGTAATGCTCTTGCTCATGCGCTTCATTTTCATCACCCTCTCCGGTAAGATTTGTGTCACGTGGCTCATTAACTCGCCTCTCCTTGCCAACATTAGGGACAAGATAACCAGCGTCATCCAATTCTTGTTTGGATATGTCGTCAACGCTTGCATTCCCATAGACAGGTTCTTGGGTATGTTTGGGTATGTCGTCAACAGTCACGTTTCCATAGCCTGGTTCCTGGGTATATTCTGGTATGTTGTCAATGGTCGCGTTCCCATAGGGAGGTTCCTGGGTATGTTCTGGTATGTTGTCAGTGGTCGCGTTCCCATAGGAAGGTTCCTGGGTATATTCTGGTATGTTGTCAATGGTCGCGTTCCCATAGGAAGGTTCCTGGGTATATTTTGGTATGTTGTCAGTGGTCGCGTTCCCATAGGAAGGTTCCTGGGTATGTTCTGGTATGTCGTGAACGGTCGCGTTTACATAGAGAGGTTCCTGGGTATGTTCTGATATGTCGTCAACGGTCGCGTTTCCATAGAGAGGTTCCTGGGTATATTTTGGTATGTCGTGAACGGTCGCGTTTACATAGGAAGGTTCCTGGGTATGTTCTGGTATGTCGTCAACGGTTGCGTTCCCAACGGAAGGTTCCTGGGTATATTTTGGTATGTCGTCAACGGTTGCGTTCACATAGAGAGGTTCCTGGGTATATTTTGGTATGTCGTCAACGGTCGCGTTCCCATAGCCAGGTTCCTGGGTATATTTCGGTATGTCGTCAACGGTCGCGTTTCCATAGAGAGGTTCCTGGGTATATTCTGGTATGTCGTGAACGGTTGCGTTTCCATAGCCAGGTTCCTGGGTATGTTCAGATATGTCGTCAACGGTCGCGTTTCCATAGAGAGGTTCCTGGGTATATTCTGGTATGTCGTGAACGGTTGCGTTTCCATAGCCAGGTTCCTGGGTATGTTCAGATATGTCGTCAACGGTGACGTTTCCAGAGCCAGGTTCTTGGGTATGTTCAGATATGTCGTAAACGGTCACGTTTCGAGAGCCAGGTTCTTGGGTATGTTCAAATATGTCGTCAACGGTCGAGTTTCCATTGCCAAGTTCCTGGGACTCATCTCTCTTGTCTCTGTACACCGAGAAAAGCCCGGCTGGTTGTGACATCTGAATGGTCACGTCCTATGTTGAAAAGGGCAAAATCATGCAGTGAAACAGTAAATAAAAAGTACATGGTAGCCGTAGCATCTCTGCGATAATCAATTTAATATGTGAATTACATCGGTAGTTTAAATGCAAATGTATGGGAAACTTTTTAGGTACTATTGCCCGCTGAAAATCATGATGGCGAAGTGTGTGCCACGACAATGTACCTATAGGTATCGGGATTATTGATATGAGGTTTATAATAA
This sequence comes from Arbacia lixula, assembly GCA_963669155.1. NCBI lineage: Eukaryota > Metazoa > Echinodermata > Echinoidea > Arbacioida > Arbaciidae > Arbacia > Arbacia lixula. The sequence goes on from OZ022593.1 coordinate 3,595,573, forward strand.
TGTCGTCTTTAAACGTTTAAAAAAGAATCAAATCACAGAGTAATAAGAGGTGTACATTATATGTGGGAACAATGAGGGGAACATTTGAAGTACCATTCCCCTTTGTTGATGGAGTTTCACGCTGGGCTCTCTCTCGGACTGCTGGAGTCTTGACAAGGTCCGATCTGCGAGGGAAGAAGACAAGAAAGACATTGGTCACATAGTTGGATATGAGGTGGTATCATAATCATGAAGGGGAGGTTACAATAATCAGTATGAGAAGAACTGTGCGAGGAACATGATGAATGAATACAATCTACAAATTATGAAAACTGGGAAAGAAGGAAATGCGTGAAAAGGGATGTATGGGGTTCATGGATAGCTGGATGAAATATGAAACAACAAGTTTAAATGTTCTTTGAATGTTTCCATGGTGAGTGTGTACTAATAAATAATATATAGAAAACAGTAAAACTTTCGGCAACACCATGTAGTAATACCCTTTCGGATAATTGACCCACTTATCTCCATAAGTGAAGAAAGGACAGAAAAATGAAAAGATAAGATGTAATATATATTATATTTTATTTTATAGAAACCTACAGTTAGTTGCAAAACTTACGATAACCCCTCGACACTGTTCCTTTTCTCTTTTCTTTCCGCTTCTTTTCTCTGTATAACTACTTTGTGACTAGTTCACAACTCTCAATCATCACCCACCCTCTTTTTGTACTTCAATTTCATCCCATTCATTTTAGGTTTAAAACAATAAAGACTAAAGCTAAAAATAGTCTTGTGTATGTGTTATAAAATAAAATGTATTATCCTCTCTTCACTTTCCTTTCCTTTCTTCACCCCATAAGTGGGTCAATTATCCGAAAGAATACATGGTGTTACCGAAAGTTTTACTATTTTCTAAATAGTATTTATTAAAACAACAACTTTATTCTTTTATTTTGCTCTGGGCTAACTAAGGCTTTGAACTAAATCGAAGAAGAACATATATATTCGTTAACAAATTTGATTATATAGGGGGAATTATTAAACGTTATATCCGCCATTGAGGCTATTTGCACATGAGCTACAAACACATACCATAGAGATGTCATTTCTTTGGTACACAAATGACTCAAGGAGTTCATACCAAGAGTGAAGCGTGGCTACCAGTTACAGGGGCGACCAGGGCCAATAAACAACGCCTCTTCACGACCCTCTCCCCTGCCTCATGATTTCTCATTATTACTGGCAGTTCCAGCTTTGACTATAGCTATCGAGGAAATCTACTAGGCATGCCTAGAGCCGGCTTACCCGAAGAGAAGTGAGTCTTTATTGCTATGGCAACAGCTGTGAGGATTATGCACACTCCAACAGACGCAGCCACTGCGATGGCGTACTTCCTGATCTCATTGGTCGTCTCTTTCTTTTCCATGAAATCTAATGGAAATATAAATTAACAGGGCTAATTTAGAAGAAACATTTCACACTACGACTCAGACATGTCAGCATAATACGGCCTATTTCAAAAAGCACTATAAGTTCTAAAAATCCATAGTCCCACAACTCTTTTAAGAAGGCTGTTCATACATTTAATGTTAATAATTAAAGGATACCCAAATATTTACTCAGAACATCTAGTCGGACGGTCTGTAGTAAGTCCTCGTCCAAAGCATCATGATGTGCGCGACATGAGATCGTTGTGTTCTGATCAGCCATGGAAGGGGAGAAGACCACCTCTCTTCTCGATGTAACGAGGTCACTATCGGTCACTTGTTGGTCAAGCTGTTGCCCCTGGTAGATCCTAACAGTGTCTGATATCCAGTGTAATTCTGCCGGAGGCTTTGCACCGGACTCTGTGGTGCAGAGCACGGTGTAATTCTCGTGTGACACCACAGTGACCATACCATCGGGGTCTGAAAAGCTGCCTGTCTTGATGGAAGACAAGGAGATTCCTCGAGGATATACTGTTTAAAGAAGAAATGGTGACCAAACTGTAAAATAATTGACATTACAATCGAAATAATGTTTACTTGTTTATCTAACACACCTCATTAAAAGTATGTTATCTGCATTGTGAGGGACATTCATTTATCAATCTTCATTATGGAGGAATCGGGGGTCGTTGGAAAGCTTACTGTTATACATCACTTGTAAGATAACTATCCTATCAAATAACAAAGTGAAAAAGGCCTGATAAAGTTAATAACGAGAGACCCATTTTCTCGACGTCTCTAAAGGGTACGTCCAGTAGCGGATTTAGGGGGGGGGGGGGGGGGGGGGGTGGGCACATCCGGCCAGTGGCTACCCCGCTTTTGAAACTAAAGTGTAAAAAATAGTCCCTTTTTGCTTATTAGGTCATTGTGCCCCCCCCCCCCCCCCCTTTTGAAGTGAGGACCTTTTTTTCTTTCCTTTTTTTAGTCATCACGCCTCCGCGGAAGAAGTGAGGACCGCATGATCCCACAATACTACGTGTTATAAAAACACATTTTACACCATTGATCAACAATAGCCCAAAGGTTGAAAGTCGAACATACATTATAGAGGATTTGAGTAATCGACGACCGTTCTACTGGAAGACGGGTTTGTCGTACTACTTGTTTTCAATCATTTACTTTGTTTCTTTTTTTGACAGGGGAATTAACATGCAAGCCAGGTACTGCATATAAGCTTTCCAACGATACCCAATTGAAAATGAATACAAACGTCTTCTTTATTAGACAGGTTGACTGCAAGATAATGGCGGTATAGTGTATTTCTTTTGCATGTCTAAATGTCAACTTGTGCAAATACTAAATAATATAGTGTAAAAGATACTGTTAAGAACTTAAGACAGAATAGGAGCTAAAAATGTAGTTTCGTGGACTGAGTGACCCGCAGCATTGACAATTAATATTTTGTTGGGTCATCTACAAATATGTTCTCATACCTACAAACCATTGAACTGTTGAAGTCTTCAAATGATTTATTAAAAGGAAAAACAAAACACCCGTAGATATATAAGAAGGTTTCCCCGGAAATGGGAATATGTAAAATCAAATCCCTAAAATTGAATGCATACATGTATGACTGTGTTATTTACCTATAACATCTAGTCGGACGGTCTGTAGTAAGTCCTCGTCCAAAGCATCATGATGTGCGCGACATGAGATCGTTGTGTTCTGATCAGCCATGGAAGGAGAGAAGACCACCTCTCTGCTCGATGTAACGAGGTCTCTATCGGACACTTGTTGGTCAAGCTGTTGCCCCTGGTAGATCGTAGCAGTGTCTGATATCCAGTGTAATTCTGCTGGAGGCTTAGCACCGGACTCTGTGGTGCAGAGCACGGTGTAATTCTCGTGTGACACCACAGTGACCATACCATCGGGGTCTGAAAAGCTGCCTGTCGTGATGGCAGATAGACAGATACCTTGAGGAGATACTGTGTAATAAGAGTGCGTAACGGACACCGATGAACCAAAAGTGATGGATGTCGAGGTCAGTGCAATCATGGAGTAAATCCAGAGAGAGTGGGTTTGTAACTGCCCCCCCTTTCCCTAACACACATGTACATTTCCTTACGTGAAGGGGCGGTGGGGAGGGGGGGGGGGGGGGTGGGGGGGACGAATTCCCCGTCCCCTTTCCATAAAAACAGACACACATACTCTCGACCATAGAACGATGATGCAATGCATTTGAGAGTAGCTTCGTTTGACAATAAAAATCGAAATTACTATAACAATAAACGTTTAAAAAAAACCCCACCAAAACAATTTTTATATACATGCACACATGTGGACATTTCAAACCAACGGATATCAACATGGCATGCGACACGAATTTTATCCGTATTCTCTCAAATTATGTAACGACCTAACTCATAAAATTCCGAACACTCCTAAAACCCACTGTATTTATTACATTATTAGAATATGTCATTTACCCAGAACATCTAGTCGGATGGTACTTAATAAGTCCTCGTCCAAAGCATCATGATGTGCGCGACATGAGATCGTTGTGTTCTGATCAGCCATGGAGGGAGAGAAGACCACCTCTCTGCTTGATGTAACGAGGTCACTACCGGTCAGTTGTTGGTCAAGCTGTTGCTCCTGGTAGATACTAACAGTATCTGATGTCCAGTGTAATTCTGCTGGAGGCGTAGCACCGGACTCTGTGGTGCAAAGCGCGGTGTAAGTCTTGTGTGACACCACACGGACAACTCCGTTGAGATCTGTTGTCAGATAGTCATCTGTCTCGTTGGTAGATATTCGGAGACCTCGCGGGGATTCTGTGAAATATGAGAAAACAACGGGAATGAGGAAGGTATACACGGTATACACTATTGTATCATGGAGAATATACCGGATGTAGATCTGTCTGTGATTGAAGGGAAATAAACTGACAACACAATCCGGATTAGTGTAATGATTATTACAACACAAACTTAATCATAAATGGGTTTAACCATCACAATCTTAGCGACTTAAGCAGATTATTGCTGTACACGTGGGTAATTCTTGACAAATTTGTGATGTCAATATGAATGTGAATCTAAGATTTCATTGCTCCCTCAAAATGTTGCAAACAAAAACTATGCTTTAAGCTATATAAAGGCAATCTTAAGGATATGTGTTATTTGAATCATATTTGATAGTTTTTATATTTCAAAAAGTAGACCTGTATGTTGTGTTTGTAGTTTGAGTATAATAAAGGTGTTACAAGATTTGTTTATGAATTTAACAGGGATACACTATTTTAAACCCGTTGATTTGATTAATACAGGTTTGATATTGAAGCATTACGTCTACAGCTTTCTTGCATGTTCAGTCATACTATCGTCTCGACGGTTGCTCTTCTTCCTCGAAAACAAACAAGGCAGCAATTGCATTTTGTGTTCTTAATTTCTGAATTAGGAATCGCGTGACTTCCGGTTCTCTACGTAGGGAAAGAAACCGATCACCGTGAAGTATCGAGGCTATGATTGATGATGTACTCAATAAATACTTTGTCACTGCACCGTGTTTTATTGACGTCGAGTAGCTCTATTCGGTTATGCTTCAATTGTGGCCAGTCATGGGTTTTCCCACACCAGTGTGCGATCTACCAAGGCACACGCTAGGTTACAGAGAACGAACTGGTACAGTTATATATTTCAGAGCGATTGCTGGGCGATTGATCTCGACCGATTGCAAAACCAATCCCTTATATCTCATGGACAGAGTTCATGTATTTGAATTAAAGCGTAGATTGTATCTTTAACAAAGCAATGATCTAAACAAAGGTGTTAATTATGCAGCCTTCAAATTTCAGGCGATTCATTGAAATTATGACCTGGTGCCGAGTAACTAACGGGCCTTAGAGGATTAAGTAAGATGAAAATGTCACGAGGTAATGTGACTTGTAAAGTATGTGAACATTTTGAGGGTACAACTAATTATGTGTTTATGTCTTCATCGTGTCCACGTCACAATCTCAAAAGAGATGAAAATGACATTTTACGTAACATGGGACTCTTTTGCTCATTACCGATTTAATGGATATGAAAAATGAAAATATTCTGTATCGTTATTATTTTCTAGTTATTTCATTACGTATTGAAGTTTGTATAAACCTATCAAAGGTTCATGTGTTCATGTTGCGGGATCAACTGTATCAGAAGCACTGAATTCTAAGGCTAAGGAGGAGTCGCAGACTCGAAGTGTAATATAAGTACATTTTATTTGTACCTAGATCAGCTCTTACACTCGATTCCAACTCTGCCTGAAGGATAGCTTTACCGTTAATGAATGACTGATTTATCACTCGAATAACTCTGACGAGTAACTCGTCTCTTTCTGATTCGATCTCTCTGATATCTCTGAATGTATACTGTTACGTACTGAGTAGTCTTATACTTTAGGGTTATTTAAAGGGTATAGGTAAGCACAAAACTTATCAGTCTCGGAGACTATAAACTGCGTCTGACCGCATCTATATTTATTGTGCCAACATTATCTTCACTTGATCCATCAACTTGTTATAACACATTTTTCAATAGGGTAACGTAGTTGTTGCTATATCGAGTATATCCTTCAGGCAGTATAGTCAACTGTACTACGCATGTATGGTAAGCTTGAAATGTATACTTAACATATACTGTTTCTTTTATAGTATACAAGTAAACAATTATAGTGAATCTCCTTGAGAGGGCTACTTTAATCATATATATGCCACAGAAAATGAACCTTAACTCCGTCACATTTCGTGAATTCCCGTAAATTTTATGGGAAGTAGTCCAATGAAACTCTAGGGTCAGCTTAATTTAAACTTCAGAGTAATATCGGGCCCCTAGAGAGTGGTTATAAACATGGACAGCTTGATTTGAGGTGAGGGAGTACGTTGCTACATAGGGGACTGGGCACTATGGTGATGGGTTCCTCACCCATATGTTTGGTCCTGCTTAACATAATGTAAACAAAGCTATTACGTATTTTTTTTGTATTTTGCTGTCTCCTATCTTTTTTCTATCATTTTTAAAGGAATTTAGTTAATGATTTCTCGACACAATTTGTACCACATAGCACATAATTCGTACGAGTAGCCTTACCATTCATTCTAAGTTGGACGACACTCGCGTTGATTTCATTCGTAATATGAGACACAGCGACACAGGCGTACCAACCCTCATCATCCATCGTGGTGTTTGATATGATGAGGTTTCCGCTAAACCCGCCGTCCGCTATATCGATTGCCAGTGCGTATCGGTCAAGGTCAGTGTTTTCCATCTCTTGACAGTCTGGGTAGCAATCGACCCATACTAGAACAGTGTCTTCAACACCTTTGCCACTGTGCCATCTGATCCCGACTGCACGGTCGCCAGACGGGGGACTCAGGGTGGCCGTGCAGACCAGCGTAGCCGAGTCTCCCTCATTCACGCCCAGTGTTTCAGGGGTCCACACCGTCAGAAACGCAAAGGCGAATCCTAATGAGATTGATATGATAACGATGTCAGAATAATGAAGGACCAGAACGCCAATAATACAACACATTCGTAACATTACGCGAATTCAACTTCATTTTTCAACTATTTCAGATAAAAAAAACTAACCATAGCGAAAATCGGTCCAGAAATGAGCGAAAAAACAGGAGTGTCAATCCACCTCCTTACTTTGTCTGCCTCTTCTTCTGGTGTTAGCTCTGGGGGTCCAGATGGTTAATTCATATGTCATCTATCATCTTTCCTCCTGGCCAGATGACCAGCCCACCTCCATGTCCCGTACTTTAGCTTTCTTTCTCAAATCCTGGTTTCTAACTTTGTCCTTCTTTGTAACACCAATCATAATTATTTCCATAGCCCTTTCGGTTACTCTAAGTTTTCTCTCCAGTCTCTTAGTTGTGGTCCACGTTTCTGCTCCGTAAGAGCGTATTCTATCCGCGCTACTTGATACCTTTTCTATTTATTTCATATTATTGTTTTGAAAGATATATAAATGTCGTCATATCCCAACAATTCAAACAAGCAGAGTAATGGCATAAAACGCAAGCATATGTCATTTGATGAATCATATATAATGCTGTCATAATCAAACACGGGCAAATTAGCTACATTAAAATACTATTCTACCATGTCTTCCATGATTTATGATTCAGAAGGAAATGAAATGGGTTCTCAGTTTCCATATAATTATGGTATAAGTACAATACGTACTTCACACGAGAAACGCTATACTTAGTAATACAATTGGTAATACACAGCACATGATTATCGAGCATTAAACGTTTTGATATATTACACATATTGCCAACATAACTTTTTTTGTACAAGCGTACCTTGTATGGTTGTACACAGTACACAGTAGATTATCAAACTGTACTGAATGGTATCCATGGCTGTTGGTCGTGAGAAATATCGTCAAGTCCTTTGCTCGTCTACATTGTGCTCCTTTGGCTGATGGTCTTCAACTGGTTATAGGAGGAAACTAACATGACATTCGATTCAATCGCAACTGATCAACTGTATCAACTTCAAGTTTCAAGTGCAAATCGAAAAAAGCTGGTTGATATATTGAGGAACCATTATGCAATATATGGTTGAGAATGATAGTGTAAGTACATGAAGTGCTTAAAGTGATGCATACTTGTGGAAAAGAATACAAGACCTGTACTCATGACAGAGTGGTTTCGCCGTGACTACATGTCCTATTATTATTTGATTTCAGAAGCGCAGGGAAAGAAATTATCTCAAGATTTCTACAAAAACAAATAGTGGAAATTAAACGATGTTCATGCACTCGATGATGACAGAGAGATCCGTCAGCGCTGATGACGGGTCGCGTAATCTGTACCAGTGCTCACCCTTACCTTTAACATGCCATATGAAGACTAGTAATGTCATGTGATTGTAATAGGCCTCGTTGCATAAAAGTCACCATTAATGGTAACTACCATGGCAACGATTGATAGCCATTGAAAGTCAATGTTTCCATAGAAGCAAAGTTACCATCAATGGTAAGTTTTATGCAACAGGGCCCTAGACCCCGACAGCCCCACTGTAGAGACACATACCAGACTCCTGTCGAAACCTGCGAAATGTCAGATTGCGGCATCCGAGATGTCACGTGGGGCATAAGCCTGGCTATGAAATATCAAGAGTTTGTGGCGAACATGTGACACGTGTTGATTTCATGTGGAATTATCATCAACTGATTCATAATTATATACATCGAGGATGAGGATGAGAAATAAAATGAATAAACATGTAGCACGTAGGTTCCAACGATGTCATGCCAGGTAATACTCCGCTCAGTAGTACTTATCTGATAGTCATGTGAGTTTACATTTGCTCATTGTGTGGAGACGACGCGAAAACATTATGTAAATGATGGGTGTGTGGAAAATGTATATTAAAAACTCTCTGTTCGCGGTACCTTGATGAATTCAAAATCCTTCATTGGACATAGAACAAGACGGCTTCAATCCAGTTCTTTATTCATTTAACAAACGAAAATAAACAACTTTCATGAACAATGAATATAAGGCATCACCAGAAAGCCGATGGCTTGTGAGGTGTGATAACCTTTAACATGTGGTTCAATACACATAAGTATAAAGTCCATTATTTAAGTGACATTACAGTAAGATGAACCAAAGTACACAAATTGCATACAAATACGTACTTTGTGCCTTTGAGTGCCTAAAGGGGCTACACCAGGTATGATAACACTAATTATACACTACTGTCCAAAATTAATTAGCCACCTCCTGTAAAATGGTTCTTCATGTGTATTCTTTAGAAATGCAGTAAGAAAACTTTGTGTACTGACGAATAAATCATAATTTCTAAGCCCCAAATGTATGAAACTACCCTTTTCTCCATGAAACAATAAACAAATCGCAATGCAATGGGAAAAATTAGTCTGTATTTGGTTTGTCCACCTCTTGCCTTGATTAAGGCAACAACTCGTTTTGGCATACTGTTAACCAGTTTCTTGAATTATTCAGCTGGGATAGCTTTCCACTCTTGTTCAGTTCTTTCATGTAGTTCTGCAGCATTCCTGAATCTATTGTTCAATTTTCCTCCCAATGGAGTCCCACACATGCTCGACTGGGTTCATGTCAGGGAGAATCTCGAGATGGTTTTCTGCTGCCTACTTTTTCACAGCCCTGGCAGTGTGACAGGGAGCATTGTCTTGCTGAAACACTGCCTCTCCATCTCCGAATAGATGTTTCACAGATGGTAGAGCACAGTATTTCAAGATCTTGATGTAATGTTCGCCATTAATGGAGCCATTCACCTTGTGCAGCCGTCCCACACCAGTCTTGACAAAGCAACCCCAGACAGAATGAGGCCTGTCGTGCTTCATGAAGAAGGATAGAGTATGAACCAAATCGATGAAAGATTACACGTTGCCAGGAGAACCATCCAAGAGTTGACAAAGAAGCACAGGGAGACGGGTAAAGTTAATGATAGGCCAGGAAGAGGAAGGAAGAAGTTGACAACACCAAGGCAAAACAGACTCATAATCAGAGAATCCCTGAGAGACACGAGGAAGACATCCAAACAAATGGCAAAAGAGCTTGTGACAGACTTTGGTATATCCATACGTTCTAGAACAGTGAGACGAAGGCTTCAAGAGGGCGGTCTGAACTTCTGAAGTACTGCAGAGCCAAGAAGAAGCATCATCTAACTGCCACTGCAAGAAGAAAGCGTTTGCTTTGAGCACAAGAAAGTAGGAACAGAGATTAGGACAAGGCTCTCTTCAGTGACGAGAGCAGATTCAGCTTGGTAAGCGACAGGCCAGTCTGCGTAAGGAGAAGAAGGGGTGAAGAAGACCTTCCTGAATGCTTGAATCCAACGATGAAGCACGGAGGTGGGGGAATCATGCTCTGGGGTTGCTTTGCCAAGACTGGTGTGGGACGGCTACGCAAGGTGAATGGCTCCATTAATGGGGAACATTACATCAAGATCTTGAAATACTGTGCTCTACCATCTATGAAACATCTATTAGGAGATGGAGAGGCAGTGTTTCAGCAAGACAATGCTCCATGTCACACTGCCAGGGCTGTGAAGAAGTGGGCAGCAGAAAACCATCTCGAGATTCTCCCTTGGCCTGGCAACAGTCCTGACATGAACCCAGTCGAGCATGTGTGGGACTTTATTGGGAGGAAAATTAAACAAAATAGATTCAGGAGTGCTTCAGAACTACAGGAAAGAATTGAACAAGAGTGGAAAGCCATCCCAGCTGAATATTTCAAGAAACTGGTTGACAGTGTGCCAAAACGCGTTGCTGCCTCAATCAAGGCAAGAGGTGGACAAACTGAATACTGACTAACTTTTCCCATTACATTGCGATTTTCATACATATGGGGTTTAGACATAACGATTTATTTGTCAGTACACAAAGTTTTCTTCGTGCATTTCTGAAGAATACACATGAAGAACCTTTTACAGGAGGTGGCTAATTAATTTTGGCCAGTAGTGTATGTTCTTTCGCTTCCTTCTCAGAGCTGAATCGCTGCTGTCAGATCTGCATTATAATGGGTATAACGTGGTCCACTATCTATGGAATTTCCATTTTACTCTGTGAGTGGTACAATTGGCCCGAGGTCATTTGTACCACTAATAATCTGCTCATGCGCACATTGCAAATATGAACTCGCTTATACGCGAACGTTACAATGGTCTATCGTACAGTCCAGCGATAGTTGTATCGTACAGTCCAGCGATAGTTGTATCGTCTGCTCAACAATACCGCATACGACGGCTCTATTCCTGCAGTGGGGTGTCTCACCAAGCTGTTCGTAAAGTCATTCGTAACTTACGAACAGCTTGGTGAAACACCCCCCAGCGCGCACTATAGATCTTCGAGATGTTCCTTGCTACGATACATCGCAGTTGCTTTCGATAATAGGATCGTTATGTGATGATATCGTTATCGTACTTTCACTGACAAATGAGTGACATGTTAAAAGGATTCCCTGGCGATGATAGAAATAATTTCAGGATCACAAATTTATATTGTATGTTCATTTGGGAGATGTCTTTGATGTAAGTAAGCTTGCTCTCTCTATGGTGTAGCCTTTGATTTAAGGTATAGATCCATTCACTGCTACGTTCCGTAAAAATGTTGGTTTGGGTTTTACTGACACGTTAGACATATGTATTCGTTTCTTGTTTGAAGAGGTTCGCAGAGGTATACTGGGATCAATTATTCTTCTTGAACATGTTCAAAGTGTTGAATGTATGACAAAGAAGTAATTTTTATCGATCAACACGATTTGAATACGTCCACCATTCGACATGTGAACGTTTCAGGCGTTCGGTGTAGGTTTCTTATTCGTTCGCAGCTTATTCAAATTCGTCCAACCTATTAGAGACCGTGCCATCATGAAAACCAGCGTATTCAAAATGTTTGTTTAACGATAAATAATCTGAATGGTGGTCAACGCGTGAACCTAGAAGATGTACTCATGTCATTGGAGCTTTTGTGAACTTTGTCCGAGTTTACACACACATGTAGAAATACACACATACACACATCTCAAATATCTTTTCTGCTGACATCTAGTACGTAGCTTATCTTCGAGGCAGACCCTGATATTTCACATACATCTGTTCCCTCATAATGACCAATAAATCATCGCTTAGAGATTGAATGGGTAATTATACGCCAAATATGAATTATTATCACATTGCTGCCACATATGAGCGTGACCAATGAGTTGATAAAATAAACATCAATCTAAATACTGATTGACTACCTGAAATGTAAGCATCATTTGAGCCTTCATGTTCATTGCACCTCTGACATATTTTTAGATCGTAATGATTTTAACATCCTAGGATGCTAGCTGTCGAGCAAGAAGAGAGGGAAGAACAGGCGGGTGTAAGTCTGGACGACGTTTTCATGAAGATAGGAGAGTTTGGTCGCTACCAGATTGTCGCTTACAACCTAGTGTGCTTGTTTCAGTTTGTGGCGCCGTGGCAGACGCTAGTGGGATCGTTTGCGGCAGGGGAGCCGGATCACTGGTGTGAGGTATGCACGGGTGAACCTGTGGAGTATGTATGGGTTATGGCTTACATGTCTGTATGATGTAAGAACATTCTGAAATTGGGCGGAGAGGAAAAGGAGAGGTGAGGCAAACTGAGGTGACCGGTTTGATCAGGCAGAATAGAATGACAAGGGGCTTACTCAGGAGCTTCGTGATCCTTTTCATAATCTTCTTCTTATTATTCTCCTCTTCCTCCTCCGTCAATGTCTTCTTCTATCTTCTCCTCCGCTTCCTCCTTTTGATCATAATCATTCTTCATTTCCTATTTTTTCTTTCTCTACTATACTACGACTGCTACTACTTCTGCTGCTACTACTTCTACTTATCCTACTCCTACTGCTACTACTACTACTACTCCTCCTCCTATTACTACTACTACTACTACTACTACTACTATTACTACTTCTACTTCTACTGCTACTACTACTACTGCTACTACTACTACTACTACTATCACTACTACTACTGATGCTGCTATTACTACTACTACTGCTGCTGCTGCTGCTGCTACTATTACTACTACTTCTTCTACTACATTATATATTATATTATTATTATTATTATATCATTATATTATATCATATCATACTACTATTATATTCCACATACTAAGAATGTTGCTATATGATTGGTCAAGAGTTGATCACGTGATGAGGCGTAGTTTTTCCTATCAGATCACCTGAGAATAAAAGTTCGTTACACTCTAGGTGATAGTACTTTTTGGTTTCGCTGATCTCTTCACTCCTCATAGTCCTAATGCGTGATTAATATTTTGAGTACGCGCGAAATAAAAGTGCGTTACACTCGGACTATCAGCTCCCACTAACGCGTCCAAACGCGCGTCATAATGCGCGTCCTAATTGAACGCGCGTCATAATGCGCGTCCTAATTAACGCGCATCCTAACGCGTGTTCCCCATGGCAGCGGCTCGAGGTTAGGTAGAGAAGTAAACATTACTTTTGTACGTCAAATTGTCATTTTTGGTATAGATAGTTGGTTTCAGATGTGGAATGTAAATCAAATAATCAACTTTTGGTTTTAGGCAATGACACGAACTATCACTTCCTCGGCGATCTGAATGTATACGCTATCTTTCCTCAGCTGTGCTTCGGAAAGATAGCTACATCCAGATCGCCTCGGAAGTGATAGTTCATCCCATCACCTTCACCAACGTTGATTATTTGTTTACTACTACTGCTACTACGACTAATACTACTACTAGTACTGCTGCAGCTACTACAACTACTACTACTACTACTACTACTCCCACTACTAGTACTACTACTACTACTACTACTACTACTACTACTACTACTATTACTACTTCTACTACTACTTCTACTACTATTACTACTTCTACTTCTACTGCTACTACTGCTACTTCTACTATTGCCACTACTACTACTACTACTACTACTACTACTACTACTACTACTACTACTACTACTACTACTATACCGCTGCGTCGAATTCTGTGGTTAGCCTGACTTCTACTCCTACCTCTGACACATGTGATGTCATGAGCTAATGCGATGGTCGTTTGACAAACCAAGCCATTCTCATCGCCTTGACAACTGCCTTGTATAAGTATATTTTGCAATTGTATTCTTTCAAGGACAATTACATGATTGCAAATGATTCTAAACTATAAGCCTAAATGAAGGGGAAAATGCATTGACGTTATCGTATGTATTTGATCATCCAACGCAAATAGGGAATTTTGCTTTGAAAGAAGATGATTTTAGTGATATCATTGAAATAAATATTCACCCATCAGAGTGACAGTTACACACAAATATATCGATATATAAACGATCGAAAAAGAGATAGTGAAGAGCTATGTGAGAAGTGGGTCGATGTCAGCGTATATACGTGTCCAAGTGTAACCACTCGTTTTTGCTTTTTTTTAATTAAAATTATTTTTGGCAATGAAGTGTAGATAGAAGAGCATAAGCAATGTCTAAACACATCTGAACAACGTTTGCTTCAGTATGAATGATATTTCATACACCTTACCATACAGACCATCAAATGCCTGAATAATGTCTGCTTAAAGGGAATATACTGTACTGGAAAGACAAAAGGGCCTTCGAAAGGTGATCGTGAGCAATCTTATTGCCAATGGTCTTAAATTCATGTTCTGTCCATTTTAAAAACTTGCTGAAAGTTATTTGCCCTCACATGATCCACATTTGGAGTAATTAGTGATTAAATCACAAATCCTCAAAATTAATTGAATGAATGAGGTTGGGAAACGTCGCAAATATGTATGAGATATCATGCATACTAGGCCTGGAAACCACTGTAACCTCTGTCACATTACAGCTAGATATTATACATCACATGAGCTGCGTGCACGGTAAGTATCGCGTGGACTTGTCACCATTCTTGTTCACAAACGTATGACGTTCTGCACCTTGCCATTAAAGAGATCTTCGTACAACGCCTCCATTAGATAGAAACTGGGAATCCAAGACTTAAGACTTAACGATTTTAATTACCAAACTCTTAAACTTATTCATGATTTCCTCAAAAGTATGTGTTTTCTGATGTTCTCTCCGTTCGTATGACGATTGTGTTCCCCATGAATTCAAATAGATACCCGAATGGGAGTCGGCAAACTGCAGCGAATTTGGATACCAAAACAACCACGACGCCCAAGCATGGTGGCGGTGCGAGATCGCCAAGCGAGAGGCGGGCATCCCGTGGAACTACACAGCTAGTGGCGGGAAGGTCTACGAGCAGTGTAGACGCTACAATGCCACCGGGGTCGACTTCAGGCCCGATCTTGATCTAGTGCGGAGGGAGACCATTCCCTGTGAGACGGGTTGGGTCTACGACGTCGACGGGTTTGGCCGAACAACGCTCAACGTCGATGTAAGCCGTCAATTGTTCTGTTTGATGTCATTTTCGAAATAGTATTTAATGTACACATGGATGTAATTACTTACCCCACTCAACTTCATAAGCATGCTTAGGAAACGAATTACTCCTCCAAGAGATCAGTATTAATAATCAAAATAGTGTTTCAACTCTTTTTATGTACAAGTTAAGGTTTATATTTTCAGTTTGTCACATATTACACATTTAAACACATATCATGAAAAAAGAATTGTAGAGGTTGCGATGATGATGAAAATGTCCCATTTATGTGTCATGTGTTCATGTGGCCATGCCCCTCCTTGGGAATGTAGAAAGAGAAGAAGAAGAAGCATATTAAGTGTTGAAAATGTGTAATTCATTTATTTCTATCTCCTGCAGTTTGATTTAGTGTGCGGACAGAGCTACGTGACGTCACTGTCCGATTCCCTGTACTTCTTGGGCTACTGTGTAGGAACTGTTTTCACTGGTTATTTTTCGGACAGGTATGCTTAAAAAGTGAGGTAAACCCTTGATAACAAACTAAATTTCAAGATCAAGTCTAATTGATCATAACTATTTCCCCCATTAATGCCATCTCGTTGAAATATCCACACGCGTTCATTCATTCGAGTGTCCCACTTACTCCACACTCTACTTCATTGTTCATTAGAATACTATTGACAGGTACTTAAATTCATGTAAACATATCGGTTATATTTAGACCTTGATCTTTTTATTCTGGAAAGAGTTATTCGACTTAATATCACTTGCTCTATCAAATACATACATTATTACTTTAGGAATGCTCGCATATGCTATTGATTGATGTTATTGATTGATCATAAAACACGCTGTGATCCAAATGAAGGACAGAATACGGGGATGAGAACGAAACAGACGAAAAGAATTATAATACTTATTGTATGGGGCTAAGGATATTGTTGCCAGTGTAAACGAGATAAGAGAAATATAACGTAACAGCACCAACGTGTGTTGTTGTTAATTGATGAAAATAGGGTAGAGTTTTGCACTGAGGAAATCTTGTTCAGTGGAAGTGGGCTCGAATTTTCATAGTATTTAATTATTATTCACTTATGCGGTGAATAAAATGAATATATACTGCTCTGATATTCGGGACGTGATTAAACTATAGGCCCGCGGTGATGTAAATAGAATACTTTTGTTTAAGATCACCTATAGTTTTAATCATGCTCCTAACCGTTGTCTCTATTTGAATACTATTCATAGAAATAAAAGTACGATTGACCGATATTCATGCAAATAATGCACTTTTGCTCGAAGTGTTAAATTTATGCCATGACTGTCAACCAAAGAGGTTACAGGATTATTAAGATTAGATTTATAATTACAAATATAGACAGCTCTGATGAGCAAGCTGATCTCAACAGCATGCTATAATCACGAGATGCCATCCGAGGGATTATAGCTTTGTGTTTAGATCACTGTGGGCGTATAATTATTTAAACCATTTCCCGCATGTCAAAACATGATATTGTTTTACATACTGAAAACTCGATCGATAACATAAATAAGTCGCTGCCCGGTAAGCAGTAGATTGCAGGTTCAAATCCCGTCTGGTTTCAAGATTTTTGTCTGACTTGTTTTTCGTTCATCTACAGGATGGAGCACGCTATCCGTATTACTGGGTGTATGCCTAAAATTTCTTTGTAAAATAAATAGGTCCTATAAAACATACTACCCCCCTCCCCTACCATCTCTCTCTCTCTCTCTCTCTCTCTCTCTCTCTCTCTCTCTCTCTCTCTCTCTCTCTCTCTCTCTCTCTATGTTATTCATTCCTCAGTGTCGGGAGACATCGATGTACTTTCGTGTGTCTGGGTATCTGCATCTGCAGTGGGATAGGCGCGGCACTAGCCGTCAACATCTGGATGTATACCGCCCTCCGCGTTCTGGTGGCAGCGTCATCGATAGGGTTCGAGATCTCCACATACGTCCTCGGTAAGCAACACACACGAGTCATATTCATAAATGGGAAACTTTCTTTGGCGGTCACCTGTATAGAAAGAACAACATTTGCTATGTTGCATTTGTTTTCATTACAGCTTGTATTGCTGAAGTTATTTTCATCGTGATACGGCCCAGTCCCAACTTTGTGTATTCCAGGGAGAAGCACCTCGATTCCATTGAATGTTTCTCATGTGGTCAACGAACATAATTATTTTGCTGGTGACGAGTTGCGTGGAAGCCTGCAAACTGGAGTAAGTGAATATTATTGTGATATCTGTCGGGTTCATCTATATATGAGATGTACGTGCACGGATTATGTAAATCATCGTACGGTCAGTCAATCTAACTGTAGTCCCCTAGTGTTAGGTCCTTGGTGGCCCAATCCCTGTTAATTCGTAAATAGAAGGAACATTTCATTCTTCACATAGCTCAGTCTTCATTTGTGCACGTGGTTGCTTCATTCCTCTTGCTTCAGTGACTGAAATCGTGGGGCCGTCGAAGCGCAACATTGCAGGAAACCTGATCTGGGTCTACTACACATTCGGCTACATGTTCCTGTCGCTGCTGGCTTATTATCTACCATACTGGCGCCATCTTCAGATGACCATCTCTGCCGTGCCCGCCGCCCTGTTCCTCTTGTATTTGTAAGTACCACATGCAACTTGACCGGTGACAATTGACGACTACATGCGTAGTCGTGCATCTTTCAGCACGAAATGTAGGTCTATGCATAAAATCATATAACATACAAGCTGTGTATTCAAACCATAGAATATAACATGTGAGAAAACGACTATATTATTCGTCGCATATAAAGTATGTTAGAGATCGTTAAGTAACTATTGAGCATTTCAGACCTCTTAAAGGTAATAGGTAGAAGTTGGTATTGTAACATAAATTATGGGCCATAATGTTGGCAGAACCCTTCTGTCACAACTCCATTCCATGTTCAGTTGTTCAGTTGTACAATAGTAATTATATTCACATTCACATGGCCTTGCGGTCCTACTCAAAGCCGTCAAGAGCCGCCAAGAGCAGGCAAGAGCAGCCAAGAGCAGGCAAGAGCAGCGAAGAGCCGCCAAGAGCAGACAAGAGCCGCCAAGAGCTGCCAGTAGCCTCCAAGAGCAAGGGTGCCAAATTACCAAGAAAGAGAAACCACGTTGATTACGCATGTTGCATGTTTGCTGCGTTGCTGTGTGAATTAAATCAATATTTTAAAATAATTTGTGGTAAAACCTGTAAAATATCTTGGCGGCGATACCTGGCGATAGCCATAACGATCGCAAACTCTTGCCTGCTCCTTGTTGCTCTTGGCGGCTGCAAGTAGGACCCTGTGCTTGTGATATATTGTACCTACCTACTATAATTGACTGCAGTATCATCCCCGAGTCCGCACGCTGGCTACTATCGAGAGGTCGACACAAAGAGGCCGAAAAGATTCTGAGGAAGATGGCAGAAGTGAATCGGGTTGAGATGACAAAAGACCTACATCACATGTTGAAGGAGCTTACGACAGATGAGGTTCGTTAGCCAGCTGTGGGGCTCTGATTTACAATAATGTATTCATAATCGTAACTTACGCAATGGAATAATTTTTTAGAATAAAGTTGATTTGTTGTTGTCATGATACATAGGACTCTGTGTAAGCCACCCAGCCAATGTGCATTAAACTACTATTCCTGTTGAATTGAAATGACTCGTAATCGAAACTTCTGGAATCGACAGGGTGTCTTTAAAGAAAGCAACAACATTCTTTGAAAGAAACTAAGACACAAATTGGTTCTATTCATGAACTTAAATATCTTTGAACCAGATTAAGGTGATGTCTACAACGAAGCATTTCACGGTGCTGTGTCGGATGCCCAAACTGAGATTGTACACTCTAAATCTCATCTTCAGCATGTAAGTGACTTCTTTCATCACCACAATAGCCAAACACGTTTACATTTTCAGATTACACATGTTACATGCTGCATGATGTTTCACTGGATATCTGCCTAGGTCAGCCAAAAAGGATGATTAGAAATTATTACTTAATGAAGCACATAAAAATGGATCATCTGTCACTGAGCTGTCAATGTACCTGAGGGCTGATGACGCAGTATTGTACTTTTAAGGATGGCAGAGGGTCGCAATGAGTTGTCTTGAATGCCAAAACAGCAAGTCGGAGGTTTGACGAGAGCGGTGCATTGACGCACTTATCGCATAGGTAGCGCAAAGCGAATTACCCGAATGCTTTGAAAGTGGCTTTGTGTACACAGAGCACATGGTGCGCAGTGGGAGCATACTGACATCTTCCTTTATGCGGTAGATGGTGAATAAGCTCAGCGGCTGATAGTAGAAAGTAGACTAATCAGGTCGCAAGTGAGAGCGCAGTAAGAGCATAGACGCACCGAGATTTGCGGTGGGAGCGGAATGCTGCCGCCGGCCGATCGCAGTAGGAGAACCATTACAATGACCTTCCAGTGCGCCCTCTGCGTGCTCAGTGCATACCTCTCGCTATCTTTGCGTTAACTTGTAGTTCGCATTGCGCTTCCTTCGCGACTGTGCTAGGAATGGGGAAAAGTGCCCCATGCCCGTGGGTTAATTAAGTCAGGACGTCTTACCTTTTCTTAAAAAAAAATGAGCCTTCGTCTTTGTACAGTTTGCTAGATCCCCGACATCCCTTCTAATCGAAACTCTAAGTATGCTCTGCCTTTTAACATAATCAACTTGTTTAATACAGAATGTCTACGTTCTCTTAATTCTGTACGTACCATGCGTGTCGTGTTTCACAATGAATTTACATACATCTCATATAGAGTAGCATTTGTCTGGCATACAAAGGGTTAAAATGGTGTACTCTAAAGTGCAATTTCGTCTAATAACCATTTGGTCTACATTCATTTCTTCTAATGCCATTTCGTCCATCAACATTTCGTCTGCCACCCATTTCGTCCAGTCATCATTTCGTTCAATAGCCATTTAGTCCAATTACCAGTTGGTCTATAACCAATTCGTCTACTGAGCCATTTCATCTATCTACCGTTTCGTCTAAATCGATTTCGTCTAATGCCAAATAGTCCATTTATCAGTTGTCCAACGTTCATTTGGTCCAATAGCCATGTCGGCTAATTTCAGTTGGTCCAATATCCACACCGTCTACTAATCAACTCGTCCAATGGCCATTTCGTCTAATAATCATTTCGTCCATCAACCATTAGGTCCAGTGATCAGTTCGTCTAACAACCAAATCGTCTGATAACTATTTCGTCCAATTCCCAAATTTAGCCATTTCGCCTTAAATATGAATGATGTTGATAATCACTGCGTGTCGGGAGAGTAATATGTGTACAATGAAGTCTCGAGATGGAATGGTAATTGGACTCTGTGCATAGTGGACCAACTTATGGTAGACGAAATTATATTAGACCAAATGGCTATTAGACGAAATGGCAGTGGACGAAATGGCAATAAACCCTAAACTCGACGTATCGGTCGTTGTTACCGCAAATGTTACTGCAGTCCTCAGCGGCACCACAGAAATTAAAAAGTAAAGTAAAGCATTATTCATTATTGTTCTTGTTGTTGTTATAAAGGATCGTCAACACCTTGGTGTACTATGGGCTAGCGCTGAGCACCGACACGTTGGGGGTTAACATCTACGTAGCATTCGCCATCTCAGGCGCTGTGGAGATTCCCGCTGATCTGGCGATCATTTACCCGATCGAGTGGTGGGGGAGACGCCCATGCTATGTTGTCCTCCTCTTCGTTGCCGGGGCTGCCTGTTTAACATCGGGATTCATTCGTGAGTCAGCGGAAGGCTAGGATGTTGCATTACTCTCTCTTTCTCCTCCTCCTCCTTCTTCTTCTTTTTCTTTCCCTTCTTCTTCTTCTTCTTTCACTTCTTCTTCTTCTTCTTCTTCTTCTTCTTCTTCTTCTTCTTCTTCTTCTTCTTCTTCTTCTTCTTCTTCTTCTTCTTCTTCTTCTTCTTCTTCTTCTTCATCAATCTTCATCTTAGTTTTCTCCTTCTCTATATGTTGCGATATTTAATCCATTTTCGCAATTTTTAACTTAGCCAGGGAAGTGAGATGTGTTTTCTTTTTTATAGGATGTTGCTCCTTCTACTTCTCTGCAAAAGGCAACAATGCCTTATCGTCCCGTTTCTTAAAAATCTTCTATTTCCTCTTCCTCGAAGGTCGTATTCATTTTACACGTAGACCTTAATGGACCCTAAATGGGTCACGTCCTGTAATTCACTTCCTTTTAAATTTAGTTTATAGTCATAGTCTCTCTCTGTCATCTAATCTAGTTCACTTGACTCTTCATTGTCCAGAATTATTCAAAAATGGCTTTTCAAGCACCATTTTGTCATTTTAAGCCGCCTTTCTCTCGTCCTTCATATCTCCGTCATCCGAGATAGTACAGACTTCGAACAAACTTCTCTAATGAGCCCAAGAGTATCCTAGATATCCTAGAGATTCTGAAACAAAAAAAAAATGGCGCCTCCTGGTTACCGACTGTGAGAAAATTACTCCTGAAGATGTCTATGATGGGAAATACACCGAAATAACTGCAACTTGCTCTAGATTCACAACCCATATCAGTTTTCGTAATTTTCAGCTTTGTCGGCAAAGTGTGATGACTGTTTGTTTTCCTCATTCTTCCCTGGCTCTTTATTTTCTAATTTCTTACTTTATTCTTTTCCTGTCCGTCTATCGTTATATTCTCCATCCAAATCTTCTTGTGTTTCATCTTGTTCTCCTCTGTTCTACTCAACCTTCTTCTCAGCTCTGGGTCCATGGCGTACTGCTGCTGCCATGTTAGGCAAGCTTGCCATCACGGCATCAAACTGCATCCTGCAGCTTTTCGAGGTGGAGATCTTTCCGACTCCAGTCAGGTAGATATAAAAGCATGTTCAGCTTTCGGTACAAATGCGTAAGGAACACGTCCATCATCAAACGCGCCCTATTTCTTTAAAATGTGTATGGGAGGTGAAGGTTCAACCAAAGTTTCAATGCTGGTGTATGAATGTGTATCTGTGTGTGTGTGTGTTTATGTGTGTGTGTTTGTGTGTGTGTGTGTGTGTGTGTGTGGTGTGTGTGTGTGGTGTGTGTGTATGTGTGTGAGTGTGTGTATGAGTGTGTGTGTGTATGTGTGTGTGTGTATGTGTGTGTATTCATTCGAAAATGTGAATTTTCTCAAAAATGTATTCATCCTTTTACTTGTGCATTTGATACATTATTATAAATACGTGAAAAACAGAAAAAGGGCAATTTATTGAATTATTCTGTACACAACATATAGGAGAGCACATGGCACGTGACGTCACAAAATTGAAATTTCGAAAGATCATAACTTTCTAAACTTTACGGATTTTCGTCAAACCTTCAATAACATATTTCTGCTTTTACTGAAACGAACTTATCTTCAGGGTGAACTATCCCTTTAATAGTCTTGGAAGACTCTAGGAGATATACACAGAGAATCGTAAGAAGCCGTAGCCATGATAGACAGGTTCAAACTGTGTAAGGTGCTAGTCAGTCTAGGGGTCTGGTACAGGGATAAGGGTAAGAATTTGGGTACGTTTGCTGACCAGTTATAAAGGGTATAAAGGTTGAGTTATGCAAACGAAATGGGAATAGACCAAACATACAAAAGACATAAAAACGGTTGCTTGATTTTCCTGAGTAAGTATATTTTTAAATATATACTTAAATGTATACATGCGTGCAACTAATATCCTGTATCGTCTGCAAAATCAATATTCCTACAGAAATCTGGCTCTCGGCGTGGTTTCCCTCGGCGCCACTGCTACTATGGTGGCGCCCTTCATCTTGTTATCGGGGGAGACGTTGGCCGCACTCCCCTACCTTCTCTTCGGCGTGCTGTCCATCGCGGCCGGTGCGGCTGCAATCTTCCTACCGGAGACGCGGGGCAAGAAGATACCGGAGACCATGGAGGAAGGGGAGAACATAGGATGGTGAGGCTAGTGGTCCACATCTCCCCCTCTCTTTCTCTTTTTCTCTCTCCTCTGTTGCTCTCGATTTCATATTCTGTATTTCAGCTGCTTGTCTCTCTTTCTCACTTTAATTACTGTATAGTTGTTAAAATATAGAATTATTTTTAAAACATTGACATATTATAGTGTCTATCCTATGATTTTGAAGCAAATCCCTCTGGATGTATTTGTTCGTCTTAATTTCACGCTCTACCGCCTCCTCCCGATCACTCATCTGTCTCTCAAATTACAGCTATAAATGTGATAATTACGAATGATTACGAATGTCTTCCTGTCTTTAATTGATATATTTCCCCTTCCCTATTATTGTTTCAGGCATGCGGGGCCCAAGAATCTTGTTTCCATGGAAATGACATCTTGCGAATTGAACGAGAAACACGACGAAATATATCACGAGAGTGCGCTGTAATGATTTAACATTGGACAAATTGGTCGAGGTCACGAGGCTGACGAAATATTTCAAAGAATCTGAACTTATTTCATAAACCGGTACTGAGTGTGCATTAATTTGAAACAAGAATTGTGATGCAAAAGAAGTAGAAATATGTTAATACCTTCTCACTTTCTTCCGAAACTTAGGTATCAAATAGGTTTTCAACATGACTTATATCACTTAGCCCTTTTATATTCATTAGTTATATACTCGTTCTTTGTTCTGAATCACGTTCTAATTTTCCAATTATTCCTTTGTTACCTGCGCTCATGTGCAATCTTGTATCAGTAGTATATGCAACATTTTTTAACATTGATTTTGACAGTATCCATGTCAAAAAAAGGCTATCCCCAATTAGTGATCCTTCTTTGTACCATGTTTCATGAGAATTGGATCCTTGGATTTTGATTTATTGTAAAAAAAAAAAAAAAAGGAGAAGGGCAATTTTGGGCAATTTTCACAAAGTTTATGGACCTCTGACCTTTGAACTCAATCAGAAATGACCAATATTTCACCCATTTCATTGGCTTCATACAATACACACCTGTAACAAGTTTGAAGCAAATCTGGTTAACGGTTCTCAAGATATTGCTTGAACCGATTCGAGACGGACGGACGGACGGACGGACAACCCGAAAACATAATGCCTCCGGCCACTTCATGGCGGAGGCATAATAATGATGAAAACATGTCATGGTTTCTACACTTGCCACCTACCTCTGATACTGCCCTCCTCTTACGTATTGCTATCGGCTAAGGGGAACAACATTGCTATTAGACTTGCTGCTGCCTCGTACAAATAATAAAAAAAAACACAGTCTTCTATTATGCATATAATGTATCGACAGTTACCGTAATATTATATTGTATATTTTGTTGTTGTTGGGTTATATTTTAGTTTATTTTTTGTGTAGTTGTAGTGTAAGTTACATAGTTGTAGATTTAGTTAGAAGGTCTTCGTGTTATTGTATTTGTTTATATTATTTGTATTACTTTGTATCACGGCCTCTCTGAAACACAGCCTATTTGGCTAATTGAGGGCTTTTACCGTGTTTAAATAAAACAAAACAAAGAAATTTACATAAGACCCTTTTTCCTTGTAAATGAGAGAAAATGTGTCTGTCACTTGAATTCGCATTAGTGCAACACCACACCATGTTAGATTGAAAACCTCGCAGCAGGAAAAATATTTCTTCTCCAGATTTTGTCTGTATGTAGGGAATGATGAGTGCAATTAGAGTACCAATAAACCAGGTTTAAAGTGATTTGTCACTTGCCATCAATAACAAAACTCATATTTCCCTTGCGTAATCCTAACATTTGATATTCACGGATGATTTTTGTTCAATATTACAATCACTCACCTACATTATATAATTCGATATACTCACTAACATCGTGCTATCCTGCGAGATGAAAAACGGTAATTCCACCATGAAAAGCAGTAGAACGGTGGTGGTGGTGGGGAGGGGGGGGGGGGGTACGCGCCCCTCTTTAATCTACGCTTACGCTTGAGCGGTTTTGCCGCTTTCCTTTGATAGAATGTCATCATTTTGCACGCAATGCACATATTTTCTTGCATTGTGCTACGTCTGAATAAAGCACTGCCTCTCTTTTGATTATTAACAAAGTCCCAATTTCAACATGGATCACGGACCATAACAAGTAATACAGTAGGCCTAGGTCTAATAACTGGAATATTCAGGGGTAGGGAGTGCATCTCTCTGGGATGATCGAGTGTCCTAAATATCACAATATTGGTATCTTGAAACCAATGATCTTTACAGGAAAAATAACAAAAATTGTAATGCGCTACCGGGGTAAAAAAAAAGGCGCATTCTTGTTAGGTTTCCACAATATTAATAAATGTGACTGATGATCAAGTGGAGAATTTCTCTGTAATCATTGGTAAGGAAAGCGTCGTATGATGAGACATACAGGGACAGAGAGAGGTATAGAGATGAAGGGAGCGAGAGAGAGAGAGAGAGAGAGAGAGAGAGAGAGAGAGAGAGTGTGTGTGTGTGTGTGTGTGTGTGTGTGTGTATATGTGTGTGTGTATGTGTGTGTGTGGTATCTACGAATAATAATTGTCATGATGTGTGTTTGTATCCCACAGAGTTGAGATTCGAGGTCGTCCATGTCAGTTTCCTGCTATTGTTGCGACCATTGTGACTGGCAGCTTTGTCTAACTGGACATGAGAAAAGAGCCTGCAATGCCTTAACCCTTCCTGTTCCAGGTAAAACGATGCCCTATGAGATGTTTGTGCGTTACTGGTTCATGAATACACACGTGACATAAAAAGAGTTCATCCAGACGACGTACGAATCATAATGATGTGTTTGTTGTACAGATTAACATGTCTGTTGCCTACCTTTGTTCCTTATTTGCGCTAGGCACTTGTCAGTAAGCCTCCTCACGCTAAAATCCAGACAGCATTAGTGCGGTCGTGCTGTGCTTATCAATGCTATTGCCCAATCTTGTTCGACAGCTTTCCCATGCTTGCCCAATGCGGCTAACTTTGATACACGTTATACCAGGCACTCTGTATGTGCTGGACATTGGTGAATGTCTGTTATGATGTGCGTATAGTATAGGCCTATGTACATGTATCATCAGGGAGAAAACGTACATATCTTGTTCTCGTTCAATTAAGTTAGCACCACGATAATGAATAATCTATTTCGCCATATCCATGTGTTATAATCTACACTTCTCCTTATTGTTCGATTTTCTTATCTTTTTCCATTCTCCTCCCCTTTTGTATTCTACTTTGCTCCTTCTCTTCATTTTTGTGCTTATAATGTGTATTCATAATTTTGTTTATATACGTGTTTACAAATTTAACCTAGTGATAACCATGTAAATGCCTGTGTATTCAGTCCTCGGACTGCCATCGTGGATTGATTGGATTTCATTTGGCAATGATAATTTAAGTATTGCACATTTCTTAATGCTATCTGACAATGTCCAATGAAGCAATACAATGGTGTCAGTGGCATTATTAGACACGTTACTCTTCGTTTTAGGTAGCCGATATGGTGCATACTACGAGCAGGATGTAGCACCTACAGTCTTTCCCTTTGACTTAGTGAGAGTCGCTTCACATTCACATTCAAATTCAAACTTTATTTCCACAAATTTCATTTTATAATGAAAGAAAAACATACAAACAAACGAATGATACAACATGTGCGCGGCATGGGAAAATGTGAGAAAGAAATACAAACATAGGTTAATATATAAATGAATCATTTCCAATTGATAAGTTCACTGATGAGACCCATCTAAAAAGCTACAATATTTTTGTCTGTTTTTGATGAAGGAATAAATCTTTTACATGGAACTGGAGATCTATTAGTATTACGTGTGTCTAACGATATATCAAATGCACAGGTAAAATGATGCATATCCTTTAAAACATTAACAAAAATTGTGTAGGGCTACTCAGCATATGGGAGAGCACCTCACATGTTGTGACGTCACGAAATCAACATTGTATATGATCATAACTTTCTTATCCTTTGACGGATTTTAGTCAAGCCATCATGCTTTTTATGTTTCTGCTTTTGTTTAAACGAACTGAAAGGGCCCCTGTCAAGCAAATATTTCTGGTCTTTTAATTATTGCTTAGACGTATTATATTAACAGCTTTTCATAAGTATTTTCACTTGAATATTTCGTTTAATAACAAAAAATGTGATTTTCCGTCATAAATTATTCAGAGTTTCTAAGCCCCGCCCATAAAACAAAATCATGGTGGTCTTTCCCTTGAATATATCACTGAAGTATTCTGGCACCAGTACAGACAGTAGAGCACGGACCTTTTAAAATTATTAGCCTAACCTGTATCTGTTGCAATTTCAGTGAAGCTACAATTATATACTCCCCAGAACAGCACTGTGTGTGTCTGCACAATGAGCATCAGCGAGACACGTACACATCGCACAAATCTCTACACAATTAAGCAGTGTCCAGCAGTGCATGAGATAATTTTTCGAGGCTCGGTGTCATTCTCCCAGCTCGCTCCCAGGGAATCGCATCTCCGTAAATAAACATTACCTGATGTATTGTGCACGTCAGTACGAGTGACGTGTATCAGGCGCGCATTATCATTTGTAAACAGGATAGGAGTTCAGACACCGACGCCAAATCGAAACGGCGATATCGTTTGGTTCGTTGTATTCAGATTTATCAGCTCCGCGCGCACGTACAGCAAGTTCTCCAAAACTGCTCAATTATTAACCGGTAAGTGGAGTCTGTTGATCTATTAGTTGTTATATTTTTGTAATAAATAGACGGCCCTGGGATAATCTTTTCGGTTTTGCACCGGGGCTGCGTGAGCGTGAGCGGGCTGGTCGCGTGAGCGGGCTGCGTGAGCTGCGTGAGCGGGCTGGTCGCAGTAACACCGGCACCAGAGGTACAGACGACAAGTTCCGTACGACTACGAGGGAGGTGAGCGCGCAGAGCCGAGTTGTAAAAACTCGCATCTCCCGCACCATGAGTGGCTATTTGATTGGCACATCAAGTTGGTAGCCTAATTCATATGCACCACCCCATGGCGTTGGGTATAACCATGTTCAGACTATAAACAATGTATAACAATTATCGAGAAAGAGGAGAAGTCATTAACTCTTTGCCCGCCACGCATACTATCAGCTGCGCCACATTAATTTCAGGGTGGCACATTCAGAGGGGTTTTGCATGCACTGTCTTATTCAACTTGAAATAACTTTTTATTGGTTTGTAGTGATGAAAAAATGTGTAGCAAAGTCTAAAAGAAATTAATACTCTTGACAATGGTATCATTTGTGTCATGTATAATATCATAGATTCTGAGAATTATAACTTTACATTCTGTCTCAAAATTATCGTTTTGGAGGCTATTTTATACCCCTTATATTCAATATGTCCTAATTAAAGTCATTCTCTAGGTTAGTTCATAAAAAAAGATGTGTTCTTTAGCTTTCATTACAGACCAAACCCACGTCTTTATGGGAATAATGAGCCAAGCAATTTAGGATTTAAATGGGGCATTCAAAAAGAGTAAGCTAACAATAAACTAAACTCCTCTATTGAAATTGACCCTGGGTACTTCTCAATAGACTTCCTGTCCTGGGAGACTTCCTGCCTATTGATACTTTGATCCCCTTATGCAATACACGAGTCGCTATTGTATGTGTGTGCGCACAATACAATTAAATGCGTTCCGTATGCATTGTGTGCGAAATGTGACTTGAGTCGAACTTGGCAGCCCGCTGTATGTGCCGCGAGTCGAACGAAGCGGGCTAAGAGTTAACGACATGAATTTCAAAATGTTTCATTAAAAATTAATTCACTGCCTACCCCCCTCCCTCAGTAATTCTTCTATCCCTCGATCTGCTATGACCTACCTCTCTCTTTCTTGCCTCCCCTCTTTCTCCTCCTCTCTCTTCCCCTCTCTCTTCCCCTCTCTCCCCCTCTCTCCGCCCCCTCTCCGGCTCTCCCCTTTTCTCTCCCCCTCTCTCCTCCCTCTCTCCCCTCTCTCGATCCTCTCTCTCTTCCCCCTCTCTCCCCCCTCTCTCCCCCCTCTCCCCCCTCTCTTCCCCTCTCTCCCCCCTCTCTCCCTCCCCTCTCCCCCTCTTTCTTTGTATTTCCCATCCTTACCTTACAATACCAGTCACTCTTTATCTCTCCCCCTTCCCCTCCAGCCCTCCACGCATCTCTCTCTCTCTCTTCCCCCTCTCTCCCCCCTCTCTCCCCCCTCTCTCCCCCCTCTCCCCCCTCTCTTCCCCTCTCTCCCCCCTCTCTCCCTCCCCTCTCCCCCTCTTTCTTTGTATTTCCCATCCTTACCTTACAATACCAGTCACTCTTTATCTCTCCCCCTTCCCCTCCAGCCCTCCACGCATCTCTCTCTCTCTCTCCCCCTCCCTCCATCTCTCTCACCTCTTTTCATTTTCTCTCTTCCCATCTAGCTCTCTCTTTGCTGCATGTGTCACATGCAATGTGGTGTGAGATACGCAACCTGCATATTGACACTGGATTGACACATGCGATCTTAGGTTACAGTAATAAAAGTAATTGACAAGGTGTTTTGCCTCGACCAGGTTTTACTGGTACCATTCAATTATTTGATTTGAAACACGATAGGGAAATCGATGATATTGGGGAGTCTGTCAGGCATGTATTGATACTTTTGTACATGTAGGTTTCTCTAGATTTGCAAACCATTGATTTTTAATTACTCTGCTACAGTTAGACAAATATATAGACAATACTATAATGAATGTAGGACGTGCTGTCTGCGATTCAAACGTAAACAAGGATACTGTGTCACTTTTCCTGAAAATGTTTGTAAAGCTACTACTGAGATTTCATACATGTTATTGCGAGGGTATACTGCTGATTCAATCCAAGTTTCATGACTTTTGCAAATGGGAATCCCTGTTTTCAAAGAATCCTGTACATAAAGACTGCCTGCTCATGAAGGCCATAATTTTCTTGTCTCCCTTAAAGGTAGCCCGTCCCTTTTGCAGACCTAATTCTGAAAGTTCCCTGACCTTGTCATCATTTGAGAGAGTAACTACAACCTTTCCTTGGAATCGACAAAGCATTTTGAGAAAATAATCTTCGATAATTGATTGAGCTTCTTTTTTCGTACCACGAAAATAGTCAAATCTCCGTGAAAAACTAGTTAAATTTTAGTTTATTCTACGGGAGTTTCTATGGGACCTTAACATTTCACAGTTGGTATCCCAAAGATACGTGCTAAATATGTGCAAACTTTCATGAAGTTTGCAGATGTTTGTAAAAGGGACGGGCCATCTTCAAGGGATCTTTCACAGGTTTCACTGCATAAGATATAGTTGCACCTAACCGCATACTAATAAACTTTTTAATTCTTCAAGTGTAGCAAATAGTCAATATTGCAATCTGAAGGCATACTGATATCTGGATATCTTTCCATGTCCTTCTCATTGCCCTGCAACTTAGCATTCACCAGCTGACAACCATGGACACGCTTGCAGCAGCATCTCCCCTCAGTGGGATGCCGGGCATCTCGGTTGCCTTGGCAGCAGTTGTGGTCACTCTGGCCCTTTGGACCGTCCTGAGACCCCGCGGCTTCCCCCCGGGACCAAGGGGGCTCCCTGTCGTCGGCAGCATCTTCAGTAAGTATTACCTAGACTATGCCACGCAATAATGCAATGCAATGGAAGGCAGCTGATCTTCTCGCAGAGTTCACAGTCTTTAAACAAAGAATGAATTTAGTCCTTTTAGATCAGGAAGTTACAGACCCCAAAAAGCAGGCAATTAAGATTAAAATTGCCCTAGGCGGGGAAGGCCTCCGCAGGTTGAACACATCTGGGCTAACTGAAGAGGACTTAGAAATACCTGACAAGGTATGGGCAACCATTGAAGCACAGTTGAAAGTCAATATTAACTTTCGCATACATAGGCTAGAATTAATGCGCTACCGCCAGCGCCAAGATGAGAACATAGATGAATTTGTAACCCGTTGCCGCGACAAGGCCAGGGACTGTGACTTTCTACATCTGAGCTCCAGGATAGAATCATTGAACTAGTCATTGCCACAACACCCTGCGAACCATTACAAAGAACACTCTTGGAGCAACCTAAGGGATTCTCCATCGACAAACTCTTGCACGAGGGGAGAAAATACGAAGCCTTAGCAGCAGGCCAGAAGTCCCTGCAGACGATGGACCCCGACAAGAATATCAGCACTGTAGCGCAAAGCAAGTATGGCAAACGCACATGTGGAAATTGTGGGACACATCATCCGCCACGTAGATGTCCTGCATACAAGGATACGTGCTACTCCTGTGGTACAATTGGTCACTGGGCAATAGTTTGCCGGAAAACCAAGCGTCAGCAAGCCAATCCACAGCGTTCATCTCAACAGCGCAGCCAAAGACCGCAACCACAGCATGATGGTAGGCATAGCAAGTTTCAAACACGGAAGAAGCGCATCCACGAAGTGGATGCACAGAGCCCACCGGAAGAGAACGATTCTCCAAGTGAGTCCGAGGATGCACTGACATTTCACGCAGTCTACACTGATGAATCAGGTGTCACGTATAACACGTCACAGACTGAAGCCTTTGCAACAATAGGAATTGTTTGTCCTCAGAAAAAGGGACAGCATCGACTCATATTGAAGATAGACACAGGGGCAAGCGGCAATACCCTACCGTTACACATCCTTCAAGACGAACGTATGTACGGTAGCAAGTGGCAATCCAAGGTCAAACCCACAGGCGTAAAACTGTCTGCCTACAATGGTACAAGCATCCCATGCCTGGGAACCATAGACATTGCTTGCAAATACAAGAAATCAGAATGGTCAACACAAACATTCTATGTTGTAGACGTGCAAGGACCAGCAGTTCTTGGATTGCCTGGATGCAACGATATGACTGTCGTCACTATCCATGATGCACGACAACCTGGCTACAAGTGAGGACCTTAAACGGGCTTACCCTGCACAATTTGATACCATTGGCAGCTTTCGTGGGAAAGCCACCTTGCATCTAAAGGACGATGCCAAGCCGACGATCGATCCACCACGCAAATTTAGTGTGCATTTGAAGCAGAAGATCAAGGCTGAACTCGATGACATGCAGCAAAAAGGTATCATCCGTCGAATAGACCACCACACTGACTGGTGCAATTCAATGATCACAACAGTCAAGAAAGATGGATCCATTCGACTGTGCCTTGACCCAAGACGACTGAATGATGCCCTGAAGCGGTGTCCACACAAGACTCCAACTCTGGAAGAGACGAACCCCACATTCGCTGGTGCCCAGTACTTCTCCAAGCTTGATGCGAAAGCTGGGTACTGGTCGGTACACCTGGCAGAGGCTTCACAGGAACTTGCCACATTCCGCACTCCTTTTGGGAGGTACTGTTTTCAAAGGCTCCCATTCAGGCTCTGTGTTAGCCAGGATATATTTCAGCAACACATGGACAGAATCATAGAAGGGCTGCCAGGATGTGTCTGCATTGCCGATGACATTGCCATTGTCCACAGAACCGAAGAAGAACATGACAACAATTTGCGACAATTCATGGAAAGGGCACGCCAGGAGGGCCTTGTCTTCAACAGTGAGAAGTGCCACATCAAACAGGAGAGCATCACATTCTTCGGGTCGCTCTACACAAGGTCGGGTGTCCAACCTGACCCAGCGAAGATTGAGGCCATACAATCACTTGCATCCCCACAGGACAGAGAAGACGTCCAACGGTGCCTAGGTCTCTTCACATACCTCTCCGGGTACATACCAAATTTCAGCGAGAAAGCAGCACCACTGCGTGAACTCCTCAAGAAGGACACCCCTTTCCTATGGCATGAGGATCACGAGCATGCCTTCAATGCCCTCAAGAGCGCATACACCAAGAATGGATGTCTGCAATACTTCGACCCAAGGAAGGACACAATCCTCGAAGTAGATGCATCGATGAAAGGTGTCGGCGCATGCCTCCTCCAGGAAGGTCGGCCAGTTGCCTTTGCCTCCAAAAGCCTTACCACATCAGAATCAAACTACTCAAACATCGAAAGAGAGACCTTGGCTCTGGTCTATGGTATTGGCCGTTTTCACACATACCTCTTCGGGAAGGAGTTCGTCATCGAAACTGACCACAAACCACTGGAAATGATCTGGAAGAAACCACTCAGGAGTGCACCACCCCGCCTACAAAGGCTACTCATCAAGATCCAGGGGTACAAGTGTGATATCCGCTACAAACCTGGCAAACACATGGTGCTATCAGACACATTGAGTAGATTGCCAAATCCCGAGGAAAATCGTGCCATTCCAACAGACCTCACAGTGGAGCAGATCCACATAGAAGTAGGTGATGTGATCAACATCGACCTCATGTCCTTTGGCCAAAGCAAGAGGCAGCAGCTCTACGATGAAACCTCCCGTGAGCCTGTCCTATGAGCCTTATGGCAGCTAGTGACAACCGGATGGCCGGACTCCATACATGAAGTGCCTACCACACTCCGCGGCTTTTGGCCCTACAGAGACGAACTAGGCGTCTCGCACGGGGTCATATTCAAAGGTCGACAAGTTCTCATCCCGACGACGATGCGAGAGGACATCCTGAACCAACTCCATGTGGGACATATGGGCATTGAACGAACACGTCGACTTCCCCGCGAGACAGTCTTCTGGCCAAATATCTCAAAAGACATAGAACGCATCACAAAGAATTGCGCAGCATGCCAAGAACTGCAAACCAAACAGTCGAAGGAGCCGCTACAGCCACATGACGTCCCAACAACCCCATGGACCAAACTGGGAATGGACCTCTTCACTCTTGACAGAGACGACTATCTCCTAGTCACAGACTACCACTCAAAGTACCCTCTAGTCTACAAACTCAAGGAAACGACAAGCAAGGCAGTTGCAGGAATCATGAGTGGAGTCTTCAGCATGTTCGGTCCACCTGCGGAAATACTGTCGGACAATGGACCACAGTTCACCGGACAAGCATTCCAGGACATGTGTAGGAAATGGTCCATCCTGCACAGGACCTCCTCTCCACATTATCCCAGGTCCAACGGACTGGCAGAACGGATGGTGCGGACGGTCAAATCCCTCCTCAAGAAGTGCACGATGACCAATCAAGACCCACAGATAGCGCTGCTTCATCTCCGCGCTACACCAGTAGACTCGCACATGAAGTCTCCCGCTGAACTTCTTTTCGGCAGACCAGTCCGCACCACTCTACCAAGCCATCACCTTGCAGGAGACTCGGAAACCGCAGAACATCTCTTGCACAGACAGGAACAGATGAAGGAGATGCATGACAAGAAGGCTGGGAAAGAACTCCCTCCACTCCATGTTGGGCAGCCGGTGCGCGTGCTTCACCCCCAGGAGCACACCTGGGTGCCAGCCAAGGTATCCAAGATACGTGATGAGCCCCGGTCATACGAAGTCTCCACCCCAAATGGCTCTGTACTTCGGCGCAACCGCTCTCTCATAAGAGAAATCCCTGTCAGTGCACCAACAGGCAACCCTGACATAGCCAGGAGGGTACACTTCCACGAAACACCACAGCCACACACCACTAGTCCTGGCAAGTCCATGCCAAGCAAGGCACAATCATCACACACACCCACCAGTCACACGACAAGCACACAATCTCCTCACGTGACCACTAGATCAGGACGCACAGTTCGCAAGCCGCTCAGATTCCAACCCTAAGACACGCACAAAGTCTTGACTACATGTATAAAATGCACAGAGGAATAGTGCTTTTTGACTTCGCAAATATGCATTTTTTTTTTGTATTCCTGTCCCCATAGGCTGTAGTCGCTATACATATAGTGAGAGTAAGACTGGCATCAGTGAGCCCTAATTATGTACAGTGCTCATCATGCTGTTTGCTTTTTGTTTTTTGTTATTTCCTTTTTATTGGAGGAAGAAAGTCTTCCAGCATTTGTTGTGTTGATCAGTAGTAATAGATAAGCTTATACAAACTGCCCAATTATATGATTTTGTTGATGTATGTATGGAGTACACATATGTTTACTGGAGACAAAGGAAATGTTTCAATGTTGCAAGCATTCCCATTTTGGGAAAGGCACGTCGCCACGCACTTCACATGGAGTTTCTTTTTCTTCCCCGAGGCATGACCGACTATCCTGAGGTCATCTTTGGGAGATGGGCCAAGCAGTACGGGGACGTCTTCGGTTTCAAGGCCGGTGAGCGATGGATGGTCATCCTCAACGGGCAGGAGGCCATCAAAGAAGCCATGATCAAGCAGGGACTCGACTTCGCTGACCGACCCGACTTCCGATCAGGTCAGAAAATCATGTGCTATATTTGCTTACGCTGTTATTTTCCATACTGCATGAGATTAATCTTTTTAATAGAGAGTGTCATCTGATTCTGTTTATCAGTACGTTGATCTGAGATGCTGACAGATCCAGTTAGCAAAAGTTGTACCTACAACATCTAGATCTCTTAAAAAGAACATTTTCATAGGCTTATGTTTGCATCCATATTTCACATTTGTGTGCATTTTTTTTTTTCATTTCTTGCCATACTTAACACTTCATACTGTTGCAGAATGTTTTCTTAAAAATGCTTGAGCAACCAATTTTCTAATCATCCTCTATATGTTGAAGTAGATACACTTAAAATGGTTGACCTAGTTAGTGCCACCCCCCCTCTCTCTCTCTTGAGCCTCACAGTCCCGTAGGCAATCAATGATGTTAGGATCAGCATAGGACTACCTGAGTGTGGTACTGAGAAGGTTTAATACACACCTGCAAATATTGGGTGGGTAGGGAGGTGAGTTTGGATGTGTGTGTCAAGGAGCAGCTGGACACAGACTGGAGGGCTGTTAGATGGTACGTCCCACTCCTGGTTACATCTGCTGTTTTTGTCTCGCCTGGACAAAGTTCGGCAGAGACCTAGTCATCACTTTTCATGTTAGTCTGTTGGTCTGTTACAAAAATGTTAAGGTTTTTGTTTAACTTGCTCTCATTTCTTTATTTCTACATCGAATGTGATCAAACGTGGTACAAATGATCCTTGGGTAATACCACATGTGTCATCATGAAAATGATGGGGTCAAAGGTGATCTAGGGGTCAAACAGTCAAATGATATGAGGTCGTGTGCATCATTTTTGTCTCGCCTGAACATAGTTCAGCAGAGACCTAGTAATCAATTTTCCTATTAATCTGTTGGTCTGTTACAAAATTGTTTAAGTTTTTACTTAACTTATTCTCATTTCTTTATTACTGCATGAATTGTGATCAAACTTGGTATAAATGTTCCTTGGGTAATACAATATGTGTCGTCATGAGGATCATGGGGTCAAAGGTCATCTAGGGGTCAAATGATATGAGGCCATGTGCATCATTTTTCTCAAAGTTTTCATTTGACTTTCTCTCATTTCTTTAATTCTGTCTGAATTGTGATCACACTTTGTACAAATGATCCTTGGGTAATACCACATGTGTCTTCATGAGGATGATGGGGTCAAAGGTCATCTAGGGGTCAAAAGGTCAAATGATATATGGCTGTGTGCATCATTTTTCTCAAAGTTTTCGTTTGACTTACTCTCATTTCACACTTGGTACAAATGATCTTTGGGTAATACCAGGTGTGTTGATGAGGATGATGAGGTAAAAAAAAACTCAGGACTGTTTATCGATTGCGAAGCCAGACAAGACTCGTGGTTCGCGAACGACCTTGTTAATTTACCTATTTCTTCTCTATCTTCTCTTCACTCCTTTATCTCTTCTCTCTTCACTCTGTTTTATATGTTTGCCCGTCGGACTCCCTCCTTCTTTGAGTCTATCTACTGCGTCTCTGTCTTTGTCTCTCTCTTGTCTCATGTCCTGCTCGTCCCTTTCTCTTTCTACCTTTCTGACCCCCTCACAAACAACATTATGTGTTGAGTGTACAAGTAATTGGATGATGCTCTTGTAGTGATCACATTTTACAATGTAACCCTTCTCTCATTGGTATCTTAATTTGTTCAACAGCCTCTATCTTCAGTCAAGGATTTAAAGACATTGTTGTGAGTCCTTACTCAGACACATGGAAACTCCACAGGAAGCTAAGCCATACTGCCCTCAGGTTAGAACATGTAACTTAACTTTAAAAGGAGCTGAGAGTCATT
Source organism: Arbacia lixula (assembly GCA_963669155.1). Taxonomy (NCBI): domain Eukaryota; kingdom Metazoa; phylum Echinodermata; class Echinoidea; order Arbacioida; family Arbaciidae; genus Arbacia; species Arbacia lixula. The sequence continues at coordinate 3,632,981 of OZ022593.1, forward strand.
AACCTTACATTAACAGGTCTCAAGAACCACATTGGCTTATTGTATATGCCTATATTTTTGCGTAGATATTTTTTGTAGTGAAGATGAGTTTGCAGACATTTTGTGGGGGGAGTTGTTATTGCGTCGCTTGATTGTGCATTGCTGTGCTGGTTGGCTAGCGTGCGACCACATGCTGCCTTGAAGTATTGTACCCCATTGTGATATTACAGTGCTGGTACGTGTAAGTGCCCAAAAGCGCACCACCGACAGAGTTGTTTTGTATATGATTTCAGCAAACGCGCACTGAGACATGAATGTCTGCTAGCACTGTGTTGCACGGCATCTGTGTCGAGATTGGAGTTAGCTCTGGGGCCAGGCATTCCTGCGGGTGTGCGAAAAACATGCTTAATTAGCATACTTAACATACTATTAATGTTGATTCTGTTAAATCACTTACATACAGTTTCAATGAAACAACATTTTTTTTAATGTTGCAGCATTTGAGGCATTCACATTGTTGTTGTAAGAACAACTCTTTTGGAAGGTTACCTATTATGTTTCCCTGTTATTTCTTTGCTTTCACAACACAATTTTCAGACACTTCGCTACAGGCAAGCCACTGCAGAATCTCATCTCTAGCTCCTACCCGAAGCTGCAGAAGGAGCTCGCCTCCAACGGAGACAAACCAATCGACCCCAGACTCCTTCTGACACTCCTCATGTACAACATACTCTCACAGATGTTGTTTGGGAAAAGGTAGTCATATGGTGGTGGTGGTGGTGGTGGTGGTGGTGGTGGTGGTGATGGAGGTGGTTGTGATGGTGATGGTGGTGGTGGTGGTGGTGGTTGTGATGGTGGTGGTGGTGGTGGTGGTGGTGATGGAGGTGGTGGTAGTGGTAGTGGTGGTGTAGATCACGATGATAATAATGATGATGGTAGTGGTAGTGGTGATGATGATGTTAATGTTATAATGATGGTGGTGTTGGTTGATAGTGTGATATTGATGGTGCTGGTCATGATGATAGTGGTTATGGTGGGGTGGTAATGATTATCATGTTAATCAGGATGTGTCAAATAAACGTAGAATGTCTGTCAATCTTTAACATCTCCTCCTCTTACTCCTTCTTCCCCTGTGTATCAGCCGCCCTTTCGACGACCCCAAGGTTAAGGCCTATATGAACCTCAATGACGACCTCACTGATGAGTTGGGCCTAGGACTTGCTGCTGATTTCTTCAGCTGGGCTGCGTACATCCCGACGGGCGGTGCGAAGAAGCTGACGGCGCTCATGCAGAGGTTCATTGAGACGCTTGCAGAAGAAGTTCGGGAATACAAAGAGGAGCGATACGATCCTGGTGCGTTACATTAATTGGTCTCTCAGTTGCTAATTGATGAAGGAATGTGCCCTATGGACTGTTACACTATAAACATTCACAAATCCTATAGGGTAGTGAATACTAGTGATGTATCACAGATACAGCTAAAGCGGGTTTGTCTGTTGTCTTGCAATATAGACATATGTAAAACCTCTTGAATATTGATTTCATGAATTTCTTCTATTGTCCCTTATTCACAACTTTAAATTAGACTAAACATTGTCTAATTTAATTGGCCGCAATATAAATAATCTGCTGCTGTCACAAAATCATTGACTTTCTTCATGGAATATCACAACAGTAGGTGATTTCAGTTATTTTCTGTAATTATTATGTGGGCAAACTCACTATACCATAGTGCTTCCTAGGACAAAATCAATTAAATGGAATCAATGATAATGCTTCATGTTGTTTTATATGGCGTCCCATAAAGTCAGTGCAAGTTTAGTACACATATTACATTAAAACCTCTGTATGGAATACCAGCCATTGTGTTCAACTATTTATGATGTTTCTTCATTACACCTATTGGTTCAAAATCCTAAAAGAGTTTTAGATTTAAGATGGATTGAGCATATTTCGTGGCGTATAAGCAGAAAAACGCTCTTCATTTCTCACATACACTTTAAAAATGTCCAATAATGGATGTGCGTGTTTCATGTAGTGTACTACATCACGGAAGTTATTCTTTAGACCATGGTTTAATCAAATTAATCTGAATAAACATTGATTTAAACCATAGTAACTAGCATGAATTTAGCACCCTAAATTTGTCAAAATTGTTAATATTTCATTTAAATGGATTAATTATGCAAATTTAGCCCACAATTATATCTGTTATAATATGTTTAACAATTGGTCATCAAAAAAAACTTTGACAATTAATTTTGATTCTTGTGTATTTTATTCTTTTGGGAATTTCTTATGTATTTTTCTTTCTTTTGCTTTTCTTTGTTTTCCATCAAAAATTGTCACTGACCACTTTTCAATCATGATTAGCATAAATTAATCAAACTGATTAAATGGAAAAATAATTAGGTTTTTAGAGTTTTATGAAAGAGCATGGAAATGCACACAAAATTGCAAAATTATGCACATTTTGGGATGACATGCCTTTATGAAAATGGGCATGGCTCCGTAATGGTATGCGTTGATGTCGCAAATTTGGTCTCAAAAGATGCGCCAGACTTGAAAGAAATAAGTCAAGTCAAAGTCAAGTGTTGCGACGAGGTGTTCTCGCATTGCAGCATTGTTGCACGGAAGGTCGAGGGGGGTTGATTCATCCCCCCCCCCCCCGGCGGTTTTACATTAAACCATGGTCTAAATGTAAATCTCCTTTGTGAATTGGGGTCATTTTCTGTTCAACTCTTTATTTTACTCCATTTCTCATTTCAAATGACTCTATGTTCATTTCTCTTACATCCTATGAAAAGTAATGAACTCTTTTCATTCTTTCTTCTCTCAGAGAACATCGATAATTTCCTTGGCTTGCTCCTGAAGGCCCAAGAAGATGCCAGAAAGGAGGGTGAGAATGTGGACAAGCTTACCGACACTCATGTCAACCAGACAATCAACGACATCTTTGCAGGTAAGGAGAATGCTCATCCTGAGTTGTGTTGATAGACTTTACCATGTATTATACTACACAGTTAAATCACTTCATGTTGTCAAACTTGTGGCCCCTTCACATATTCACATTTTCAAGACAACTGTGGAGCCCAACTGAAACGTTCAAAATATCTAGCTGGTGTTTTGCATGAATGCGTTATGGCCTTGCTTTGATCTACATCAGACCTAGCTTGTGCATTGCGTGAACACATTTGGCATCACTTTGATCTAGATCAGACAAGTTTTAGTTGGGCTCCACTGTAAGTGTGTACAGCATACAGTGGGAATCACACCAAGAATTTTCAATGGGGGAGGGGGACCCTACCTTAGCCCGAGCCCGCTAGACAATGTTGGATCAGTGAAACTCCCAGTGATGCTGTGTAGAATCAGAAACCTACGTAACAATGAATGTGACGACATAACTTTGGTACTCTATGGTTATTGATGTATATTTGACTTGTTTAGAGTGCACAATGAAACCAACTTTTCACCTCTTGGTTTGCCTCTTGTCATTCACCTCTTGCCCCTATAGCGGGCACCCAAACCACGATCGATACGCTGTACTGGGGCTTGGCCCTCATGTGCGAGTACCCCAACGTCCAGGCTAAAGTCCAAGCCGAGATTGATAGCGTGGTTGGCCGTGACTGCGTCCCCACGATCAATGACCGCGGTACATTGCCGTATACTGAAGCAGCGATGTACGAGGTGATGCGCTATAGCACCATCGCACCAATTGCTGTCCCCCACGCCACCACCAGGGATTGCGAGTTTCGTAAGTTTCCATTCATGTAACTGTTGTAACCAGAGAACCATAGTGATCAAATTGTTAAAAGTGAGCAACAGCCATACATTTGGTGCTTATTTAACATATTTTAAAATAACAGACAAAATTTACAAAAAAAAATTCTCGAACTAGGAGTTGAAGATTTCCTCTTTCTTAGAGATGGTTCAATACTTGTGATGAAGAGTATTAGAATATAATAACCATGGTAACACCGGGTAGGATAAGTGTGTAGCCACATTTATGTTTTGATGCATTTACCAGAGAATTGTGGGGGTACTACCGTCTATTCCGCTGGGAGTAATGGAAAGTTTTTGGCTGCTTGTGAAACCATGGCAATGAAGCTGAGCTGTACCCGTGGCTCCCACCAAGCTTGCCTCCCACTCGCACCTTCCCTGTTGCAAGATTCAGGAAGAACTTCAGTGTGCATTTTCATAGTCTGTGGGAGAAATTCAGGAATACAAACAATTCAAGGATGGAACGTGATGTTACCTAGGACATGCAGTATTTCAACACAGACACGATAACTGCAGTGGATCCTCTTCATGCGTCGTCTGTTTATTAGTTCAGTAGTAATACTCATTAATGCCATAGAGAAGCATATTGTCTGGCACAGGATGGATTAAGGAAGCTTTTCTGTCTTTGATTGCTCAGGTGGATTTACCATCCCTAAAGGAACCGTTGTGATGCCAAACATCTACTCCATGCACTACGACCCAAAGGAGTGGGAAGAACCGGAATCCTTCAAACCAGGTACTCTTTGACTGTAGACCCTCCTCATACACTTCTTCTTACTGTTCTTCCAATAAAGACATCATGTTATCCATTTTTACAGGACAACATGTCTGATCTGAAACATCAGCAACATCTTATTGCATTACCACCACTTCCATCATAAATGACCTAATTGGTAAAAGAAAATCCAATATTCCTTCTGAATTTGAATATAATGGCTCCATCTTGTATGGGGAAATAATTGGAATCGGACAGATGTAGAACAATTACATAAAATTCAGAAAAGGGTTTTACATATTTGCACTTGTGCACACTACCAGGCACCCTCTGCGCCAATATTTGAATCATTGTCAGTGTTAAATATATTCCAGATAAACACATTTCAAGTGGCTAATTTTTTGTTTAAATATTTACACGGAGTGCTACCCCAATGTTTTGATAACTTATTCCAATTAAATTCACAGATACACAAGTATAATACCCGTAATGCCAACAAATATCATTTATGGGGGGGTCTCAAGCTTGCTTGAATCATCGTCTATCATTCACCATAGACCTAAGGTATGGAATTCTATTCCGAAACACATTACAGGTCTGCAATTGTACAATTCATTCAAACACTCAGTTAAATGCAGCTTAATCAATACAAACATGAACTAAAATTATTACATTTAACATTATTTGGGTTGGGCTAGTGATAAAAGTACAAATTATTATTTATCATTCTTACCATACACACATTTTCTGTACTTTTATCTAATCATTCAATTATACAATTGAATCATCACCCCCACTATTTATCATTGACATCGTCACCTTCCCCCTCCCTGCCTCCATCTGCAGTTATCATCATCAAAGTTATTGTCATCATCATCACCACCAGCCATCAATTACATCAATACGAGCATGACTATCCTCATTGTTACGACGACCATCAACATCATCATGGCTGCCATTTTCATCACTATATCACCAACCTCATCAGCAAAATTAGGCTTCCTTGACATTTCATGCAGGAATATTACAGAATAAGGCATTAGTTTAGTGAGAATCTTATCAGGCAATAGAGAGAATGTGAGATGGGGAAGTGCAAGCATGTAAAGTCCTTTGGAGGATCCCAGAAACGAGCCCTAATACTGATAAATGAATAATAAGCAGTTAGTCATTAACATTTTTATAACCATTTTCTATTTCATTCAGAACACTTCTTGGACGAGAGCGGCACAGTCCGTCAGCACCCTCAGAGCTTCATGCCGTTCGGGGCGGGCCGGCGCAGCTGCCTGGGTGAGGCTGTGGCCAAGGCAGATCTCTTCCTCATCTTCACCTGGTTCATGCAGAATTACACCTTCAGCAAGGTGCCCGGCAAGGAGAATGAAACCTTGCTTGACATGATTCCCCCCAACGCATCTGGAAGAATTCTCCGCCCGTATCAAATCATCATCAAAGAGAGGGTCTAGACCGTACCAAATCACCATCAAAGAAAGGGCCTAGTCCGTACCAAATCACCATCAAAGAAAGGGCCTAGACCGTACTAAATCACCATCAAAGAAAGGGTCTAGACCGTACCAAATCACCATCAAAGAAATGGTCTAGACCGTACCAAATCACCATCAAAGAAAGGGTCTAGACTGTATCAAATCACCATCAAAGAGAGGGCCTAGACCGTACCAAATCACCATCAAGGAAAGGGCCTAGACCGTATCAAATCACCATCAAAGAAAGGGTCTAGACCGTACCAAATCACCATCAAAGAAAGGGCCTAGACCATACCAAATCACCATCAAAGTAAGGGTCTAGTCCGTATCAAATCACCATCAAAGAGAGGGCCTAGACCGTATCAAATCACCATCAAAGAAAGGGCCTAGACTGTACCAAATCACCATCAAAGAGAGGGCCTAGACCGTACCAAATCACCATCAAAGAAAGGGCCTAGACTGTATCAAATCACCATCAAAGAAAGGGTCTACACTGTACCAAATCACCATCAAAAAAAGGGCCTAAACCATATCAAATCACCATCAAAGAAAGGGCCTAGACCGTACCAAATCACCATCAAAGAAAGGGCCTAGACCGTATCAAATCACCATCAAAGAAAGGGTCTAGACCGTATCAAATCACCATCAAAGAAAGGGTCTAGACCGTATCAAATCACCATCAAAGAAAGGGTCTACACTGTACCAAATCACCATCAAAAAAAGGGCCTAGACTGTACCGAATCACCATCAAAGAAAGGGTCTAGACTGTATCAAATCACCATCAAAGAAAGGGCCTAGACCGTACCAAATCACCATCAAAGAAAGGGTCTAGACTGTATCAAATCACCATCAAAGAGAGGGCCTAGACCGTACCAAATCACCATCAAAGAAAGGGCCTAGACGGTACCAAATCACCATCATTACGAAAATTTGTGTTTAAAAACAGATCTCCTCTGACACCCCAATTTCAAATTCCAAGCTTCTCTCACTGCCCCCCCCCCCAATCCCGATATCAGCAGGAATGGTAATCCTTACGTAAACACCCACACACTCTCCCAGATAATCCACCTTCCCCCCAAGGAGAAGTGACCTTCATACGGCTAGGCAGAGGGAGAGAGAGAGGTATTTTTTTTACTTACTGTTATTTCGGCAATTGTGGGTCATTTTGCATCGTTCAAAATTTTATTTCAATCTTCATCAAATTTTTGAATCGTTTTTCGACATGCTAATGTCCTAAAACTAATATAATACAAAGTCATTATTTCAAGATTACTTCCAGCCAGGAAGCTCTTAATAGTTTGTTTATCCTATCACGTAAGGAGTACAGCTGCAATCTCACTCCACACTGTTTATCAGCCTGTTGCGGTTTCCAGTGCGGTGTTTGTTCGGCTCTTATCAGCAGCTGCAGTCGACCCCACCCCAGTTTAAACGAGAAAAACTCAACTTTCCCCAAAAACTGAAAATGGGGTGTCGATACCCCACTTGAATTCCCATTGACTTACACGCAAGGCCTTATCAGCAGTCAAATGAACCCCACCCCAGTTTAAACGAGAGAATTGAAGCTCTTCCAAAATCTGGAATTGGGGTTTCAGATTCCCCACCTGACCTCCCATTGACATAACACGCAGGGCAATGGGGTTCCTGTGTTATAAGCTGGTGGGGTATTTTGTAAACACAGGATTCACGTAATGATCAAAGAGAGGGTCTAGACCATATCAAATCACCGTCAAAGTAATATTGATTGCTCAGAGGCCTTTTGCTAACAAATTAAACTACATACATGTACATTAAAACTTTTTTGCACATATTAATTGGTATGCACCATACTTTTTTTCACGCTAACAGTTATACATGTACTGTATTTCTCATCTATTTAGTACTGATTTGAGTGATTTATGTTAGATGTTTGGATTTCAAAGTTTATGTCATTAAAGCACATTGGGTTCATGGATAGCGTCACAAATGAAAGAATCAGATTCACTTTTATTTTGTTTCACTTTTGTATGAATATTATGATATTTGGTGTTCCAGCTGGAAACTTGTGTGTACATTTAATTACATTATTGTATTACTCAATCACGATCATTTCATATTTTGTATGCAAAAATATTATATATTCATTTTAAATGTACAGAAGATAGATTATCATTAGTGTAATTTCAGACAAAAGTAATACATGTGTATTATTATGAAATAGACAAAAATGTGACATGGGTCATGTACCCAACATGCCATCTACACACACATACACACAAACGAACAGTTTACTTCATACAGGGTTTATATAGATGCAACACCATACATGTATGTATGCAAAGTGATTAAGTAGTGACATTGTATGTTTGTTTGTTTATGTTTATTAGCTCTTACAACATTGGCTACAAGACAAGGTTGAACAGCGAATAAAGTCTATAGCTGAACGAGTAATGAGAACGTGTTGATTTGTCTACTACATGTATTGTGTTGTTATCTTCGAGTCAGGCACATCCGACATACGACCTACACTTAATGAAAATAAAACTGTTCTGGATTCATGTGACATGGGTCATGTACCTGACATGCCACCTACACTTAAATAAAAACAAAAACAGTTTACAATTCGTGTGACATAGGTTTTATACGTTTCTATCTGGGTTCATGCAGTCAACCAAATAAGACCACATTTGCCATATAGATACCACATGGGACCCATATGCTTTTATTTATGTGGGTTATAGGTGGGAAAACCCATATGTTATGGGCCCATATGGGTTTTATATGTTTTTATATCCCTCATTAATATATTCCAGTTCGTTGATTGGTTGAAAGGGTGTCACATGACCACAAATAGATGAACTATTTGAAGGAAGAGAGCACAGAGGGAAGAAAAGTACTATTTCATGACGTCAGAGGGAAAAAAAGTACTATTTCGTGACGTCATGTCAAAAATAGTCTTTTTTTCCCTCTGGACTATGCGGTCTATCGGTGATCGATACAATTTTCATCAATTCATCCCAGGTAAATGCACGACACGCAAAATCTATGCGATACATTTCTTTCCAGCTGTTTTTTGGCGTTTTAGCGGAAAATCATTGGGCGCGCTGCCGGAACTCCCGCGGTGTTGCGGCCGAGGTGCAACTTGAATTTTCGTTGGTTTGCTCAAGCCGCAGGAAATAACAAAACATCTAAATCGGGCTCCTGCGTTCGGAGCTTAGAGCATGGGCACTTTTTTTACAAGGTCCATCGTAAGGATTAAATTAATGGACAAAGGATATATTAATGAAGGATATAAAACAAATATTTCATGATCTTTATTCGGGAACTTCGTGGAATCTATTGGTCCCCTCGGTGAAGTGGAGGGCGTGCAGTACCATTTTCCCTCGACCTGCGGTCTCGGGAAAATAGTACCGCACGCCCTCCACTTAACCTCGGTGCAAATAGATTCCATAAGATCCCTCATGGTCATGAAATATTTGTATACTATCTGCCTCAGTCGACAAAGAAATAAGACCACATCGCCCATATACATACCACATGGTACCCAGTATGGTTTTTATCATCTGGGTTCTGGGTGGGTCAAACGATATGGGCCCCATGTGGGTTTTACTTGGTATATATGGGGCCCCAGTAGGCCCACATGATTCTCGTATGGGTCCCAGATACTTTGCTGTCTGGGAAGTGATTTGTGCTATTAATTATGTAAAGTGAATGTGTTGTATGTGTGGGTGTGGGTGTGTAACATGTAAATGTTCATACATGTATTGAGTTTTGTGGACCAATGTAATGAGGCCATCGTGTACATGTAGGCCTATTATGTGTAAGGATTTCTCAACACTAGGAATAACAATACAAGGTCATAATAAAAAGCCAAATATTACCAATCCACTCACAAATTACGATTTATACATTCATAATCAACCTACACATCAGTTATCATTATAAACGAACGTTACATTGCCGAAACTATTTAAAGCAAATTTCTTCCACAAAATGTTTAACTTACTTGCCGGGGGAAGCAGAGAAGCGCTGTCACGATATAAAAACACGCGTACGCGCGTACGCGCACTGAAGAACGAACGCCCCCTTTTGGTACCTGCTATATAGTATATCGCCATACGCACCCCTCACTTTCGGAAATTAATAACGGCCAAATGGCAGGCACCGGAAAATACGCTTATTTTATTATCAGCGAGGTAGTCGTGACCTTCACTTAACCTCTCGAACCGCGGAAAACGTCTCCTTTTCAAACTGCGATCATATCTTCATCAATATGCCATATTCTCGTACGCTTACTTTTGTAACTGTATGTTGGAGGTCGAAATTTGCCAAGTGTGAAAAAACATTTCATTAAAACAGGCAGAAAAATATTGCAAATTCGAGATAAATATGTGGTTCTAATAAAAATTAAAAAAAATGAAAATAAACTCTATACTTCAATGTCAATCGCTTTTGAGCCCCTAACATTTAGAAGTCATCTGAAGCGGAATTTATTGTACTTTATGGAGATACCATTATTTTTCAACCTCCCCCCATAGAAGAGTCAGGATCCAGCAAAACACCAACCATGTTCAAATCCAAAATGAGCGAGATATGACGAAGTTGTGAACGATCCTAACCAGCCAATCATAGTCCACGATAATAACGACATGCCACCGGCGATCCAAGGGTCGCGGACTATGATTGGCTGGTTAGGATCGCTCACAACTTCGTCATGTCTCATGCAGTTTGGATTTGAACATGGTAGATATTTTACTGGATCCTGACCCTTCTACAAGGAAAGGTTGAAAAAAAATGGTATGTTCACAAAGTACAATAAATTCCGCTTCAGATGACCTATAAGCGTTGGGGGCTCAAAAGCGATTGACATTGAAATATACAGTTTATTTTCATTTTTCTTTATTTGATTAAAACCACATATTTATCTCGAATTTGCAATATTTTTCTGCCTGTTTTAATTGAATATTTTTTTATACTTAGTAAATTTTGACCTCCAACATACAGTTGCAAAAGAAAGTGTACAAAAATATGGTTTATTCATGGAGATATCGCAGTTTGAAAGGGAGACCTTTTTCGCGGTTCGAGCAGTCATTAGTGAAGGTCACGACTACCGAGCTGAAAATAAAATCGCTTGTTTTCTGCTGCCTGCGGACGAATATCGGTTGCGAAGTCCGTATGATTTCTGACAATTCGCGTCACTTTGAAGACGAATAGCACAAAATGTTTTATTTTTGAGCCCAAACAATATTTGAATCAAAATCTCCGCTGAAATATTGGCTTTTTAGAGCCGTAACCGTCGTTGCCGTACAATCCATAGAAGGGTCAGGATCCAGCAAGATCTGAGAGGTTACATATTTAAAAAAAAAAAAAAAATTGAGGCCTGTTCTTGAAAGCAAATAACATAAAAACTCCTTTGCGGATTTCGAAAAAAAATGAAAATATTTATTAAGAAACATATAATCTTAATCCCTGTCTAAAAAAATCCTGATCAGTATGTTAACAGAAGACACCAGCAAAAGATCTCGCGAGCATGTCGAATTCCTTCATAATCTAGGTGCAGCAAAATCTGCGCGTGAGATTTCGCGAGACGAAAAATAAAACGCTCACGATTTCTATAGAACGAGCACTGCCGATATTGACTGATAAGTAATCACATAAATGTATTTATCATTATACTGCGTGTACACTAAGATCAGGAACACAAACAAAACTGAGTTATTGTGATCATTGCACTGTTGTAAAATGATTGCTTTGAATTACTGCGCACTTATCGGCCTATAAAATACTTATTCCGTCAGTTGCGTAAAATGGACAAATTGGTCCAATCAATGGTGTATTCAGTGAAGATACACTTACCAGATTCATGCGCAGCTATGTGATATCAAGGTAGCCTATCTATATCGATAACTATTGTTATAAAATGTAATATGTGTTTAGTCACGCCGGCTTCATTGTGATTTTACGTTGCAATACGTAAGTCCCAATTTCACAATTTTCCACATGATTCCATATTAAGAATTATATCCAACTGGTACTTTGAGATGTTTTCCTTTCAGATAGGCTACATTCATGAAGCGTGTAGACTCGCGTAGTAATTTTCGTCTTATCTAGAGAAGTCCGGAAATTTGCGTTTGCTTATCCTCACAAGTACACATTACAATCAATATATCGTAACACTGTCAGTGCATCAGCGAAAACATTACTATTTTTCACAATCTGAACACATACAAAAAAGTAAGTCCTCCCTAAGCAAAATAACATAACTTTTTATCGAAGATGTTTTGGGTAAAATAATTCGACAGGATTGTTTCTTAATTTATTACCTAACTTCTGGGTGAAAATCACATTAATCAATTAGTCATGCATGAATTAGTCAATAAGTTAAGAAATAGTCCTGTCAAATTATTGTGCCCCAAACCTCTTCGATAAAAGCCATTATATTTTGCTTAGGGCGGGGGGGGGGGGGGCTTACTTTTTTGTTGTGTTTATAATCGGCCCGTTGATTCGATTGCGTATGCGTCGTATTGATACGAGCAGCTTCCATGTATATTTTTTATTTACATGCATATTTAGGCTACTGGCGGAAACGAACATGGTCTCGAAGGGATGGTCATCCATCTGTTGATACATTCCTGGTCCAAAGTTGCATTATTGCAGCTCGCTTTGCTCGCAGCTCTGCTCGCAGCTTCAGCATTATTTCAGCTTGCCTCCGCACCAGCTTTCTCGTCTAGTTCATACGAGATCACTTCCGCAGCAACAAGCTCCCTGGGCCCAGCATGCCTGAACACCAGAGGGGAAAAGAAGGATAGAAAAAGAATACAGAAGTAATTATTAACGAGCATTGGAAATTATAACCATTTTGTATTGTTTATTATATGATGCGATGGTTGAAATATGAGAGAGAGATGAGCGAGTGGGAGTCTGAGGAATAAGAGTGTGAAACGATCAGTGTAACGATTGAATAATCTGTAATATACCATTTTCGTTATGTACGCAAATTCAAACACGTCGTTCAAACAATACGTAACTAATGGTAACCCCAAAGCTTGTCCGAGGTTTATCCGAGTACGTTCCATCTATTGAAACTGAATCACGAAAAGAAGGTGAATGTAACAGCGCGTGCACCAGGCAGTTAGGGGGAAAGTTGCGAATATGTTACAAAAATGGCTTATTAGAATTTTTGCTCGTAATTACTGGAAACTACTACCACATGTTGTGCAAGATTCTTTAGACCTAGGGTGCGTTCATGCGACACTTTTTCCCCCTAGAATCATGATTAGAATCATGATTTAAAACGCGTTTCTGCAGAATCACGATTGCGTTCAGACAAAATTGAATATAGACGTGATTCAAATCACAAACATGAAACGCGGAAAAAGAGGCGTTTGGAAACGCGTCTCTGCAGAATCACATTCGAAAAATGTCGCTTGAATGCAACCGTGTTTTGAATCATGATTCTATGACGTCAATGTGTCGGCTGCTTCCGGTGCTAGTCAAGCCAGCCCACGTAGAACGCGCGTGTAAAAGCTGACCTATACTTCCTGAATCAAACTGCGCAGTGCGATGCGCACTGGATTGGCCCGAATCTGAGGAGAAACGTCATTGGAGAGAAGGTCGTCTGAACGCTGATTCTGTCGTTATCGCGTGATTCATGTTTGCGTTTTGAATCATGATTCTGGCGATGGACGCATGGACGCAACTCAAGATGTATATCAACTAAACGAAGTCAGAGAGAACCAGAGACAGACAGTTGAGAGACTGGAGGAAAACATTCATAGAAAATTAGAAGGAGAAAGGAAGAGAGAGGGGAAGTGGGAGAAAGAGAGAGAGAGAGAGAGAGAGAGTGCGTGTGTTTGTGTGTGTGTGTGTGTGTGTGTGTGTGTGTGTGTACGTGTGTGTGTGTGTTTGTGTGTTCATGAAAGAGAGTATGTGTGTGTGCGTGTTTGTAAAAGTGTTCATGAGAGAGAGTGTGTGTGTGCGTGTGCATGTTTGTATATGTGTGTGTGAGTGTGTGCGCTTGTATGTGTGTGCATGAGAGAGAGAGAGAGAGAGAGAGAGAGAGAGAGAGAGAGAGAGAGAGAGAGAGACCAGGCAGGTGGTAGAGTCGAAGGGAATAGTTGGATGGTGAAGGATGAGGACGAGTAAATGTTTACATCTTCTTGGTTAACATAACCATGGGCCAAGAGCAAGAGGGCACTGCACGTTCAACTCGAGGGAAGGTGAGGGTTTGATTCGACCTCCTTTATATTTTGACCACTAGCCTCACCATCCTATGTTCTCCCCTTCCTCCATGGTCTCCGGTATCTTCTTGCCCCGCGTCTCCGGCAGGAAGATTGCAGCCGCACCGGCTGCGATGGACAGCACGCCGAAGAGAAGGTAGGGGAGTGCGGCCAACGTCTCCCCCGATAACAAGATGAAGGGCGCCACCATAGTCGCAACTGAGCCAAGGTCAACTACGCCGAGAGCCAAATTTCTGTAGAATTATTTGCAGGCGTTGACATTAATTAGCCTCTGCATTATCTAAAATATTCCTTTTTCATCAATCAGGAATATTCAATAAACATGCCTAATCAAAATGTAAATTAATAGCCTTTCCATCATAATTGTAAACCTTCGAGGATGTAGAGGATCAAAATACTGAAAGCATGAAAACACAAAACCAGAGAAGCAGATTGAACAATGTTGTAGAATTGAAGAATGTTGTCGTGTCTTGACCCGTGAACTAGAAAAAGCTTGCGTAGTTAAGACGCTGCCCCGTAAGCAGTAGATTGCAGGTTCAAATCCCGTCTGGTTCCAAGATTTTTGTCTGACTTGTTTTTCGTTCATTTACAGGATGGAGCACGCTATCCTTAATACTGGGTGTATGCCTATTTTTTTTTTTTTTGTAGATTGAAGAATGTTTCAGAAAAATCAGATCAATCGTACGTATCATTGTTGTAAATGTTGGAGATTGAAATTGGTCGCCCCTGAAATGGTGCCATCCGACTTATCCAGAAGGCCTATGGTTACACAGTATAAACTTGTCTGACGTATTCTGCGAAGCTAATACGTGTATATGTCACCGACGACTATACACAACCAAGGCAGTGGCCACTAATACTGTGTGAGCAGGAATACTGTTATAGAACGATATGAATCAACTGTCTTTCTTTGAACCCGTGCTCGACACCGCCGAAAGAGTTGTGTTTACTTAACATGTGCTTTTCAGATGTTTTTAACGACTAGGAACGTGAGAGAGAGAACAAA